>JAQFZA010000313.1:0-27778 GCA_034695115.1 Desoria olivacea
TCTATTAATAGAGTAAAAAGGTTCAAACCTTTATTAGATTTCTTGCTTCCTATGTTATTGTACTGGGGTACTATTCCTGGGGGGGGCTTTATAACTTCAAACCTACAAAAAGGGAGGGGTACTATTCCGGGGTGGGGTACTATTCCGGGTGGGGTTCTATACCGGGATTTACGGTAATCACTTTTCCTCCTCTTGTAAATTTGTTTAACATCTTTTCAGCTCTGAAACACACAGGGTTATACTCAATGAATGCAATAGGCAAATTAACAAACAGAAGAGTCCAGGCAGAGACAGACAGTTTGATGAATGGGGACTTTGAAATCGTTACGAAACTCATACGTCAGCCATCGGATGATCAAATAGATAAGTATTTTTGGAATATATATACAGGCCTAAGAATAAGTGACGTTGGTTAATGATCAAAATTATGATGATAATAATTTATTTTGTAGGTCAATATCTTTCAAAATTAAATGCATTTAGGGTAGGATTTTGTACCACGTACTGGAAGATTTAATAAAATATTGTAAAGTTGACTTTGCAATTTATAAAGCTCCAAATACTTTATGTATTGTGTTTTTTACGTTGATCCAAAATGTATCCAGTCCTATACGCAAGTTGTACATAACTGAAAATGTATTGTCTTGCCTTAAGTGGTTTTTGGGTCTTCAAAGAATCTCTCATATATTGCTTTTCAGTCTATGCACTTTGAACCTAAAAAGGGATTCGAATGAAAAGCAATTATGTACCCTCTGACTTTAGGCTAAGATGTTGGAGATAGGACACAGGCAAAGCCTCAGGTGAGTGAATCTTTTATTGTGTAAGTACGCAGCCCAACACAAAATAATATTCTGGACGATTGAACGCAAGAAGCCAGCAGGAAATTAATGAAGAAGTCCAGAACGCAAAAAAACCCTCAAATTGTTTACAATTACTTTGAAACGGGAAACCTGGAGTCTGGATAAAATCATAAATGTTGTTATTGGTGTTTTGAAGGACACCGTTCAATGCCTAAGTATCAGATTGTGAGTTCACAGCAAGAAAAACGGCAGTAGCAGAAAAAAGGATGAGAAAACTACCTAGATTACAACGTGCAGTACTTATGATTTAAGCCGAGCTCCAACAAACTTCCATGGGCTTATGCCAAATCGTTTAAAATAGGTATTTGAATGGATTAGACACAATTAGTGTAACCTCATTCATAAGATATTGTTGTGTTATCCACTAATATGATGAAGGTCATACGTGGGAATTTCCTTTCAGGCCCAAGTTCAATGCCAACAGCCACACTGACTGCTTACGAGTCTTACTGTTAGTGCGATTGGTGTTAAGACTTATAATTACCAGCATATACCTTACAAATTAAAGAGATGGTATCTCTTAGTGAAATAAATCGTTGGAAGTTACCTCCATGTAATTTTATGGAATACATACAAAGTTCAGCTTCGTCTTTTTGGCATATGCACTTTCTAGCTTGATGCACTGGGAAGTACTTTCAGCTCTTGGTTTTGACTAATCTATAACAAACTGATAACAATGCTATAACTTGGATTAATCGGGAAATGTGTTCCGTAAGGCACTGCCAATATAAGTTTTCCAGTTTTTTGCTGGTACTAATTTAATTAATTATGTGCGACAAAGTATATAAAATAGGTTGTAGTACGGAATTAGAACTAGTAGCACATTGACGTCGTTTGCATACAGGTAACTAAAATTGGTAATGAGTAAACATCAAAACCGAATATGATACGGACAACTATCATAACATTGGCCATCGTCGGTTTGGTTGGATTAGTTTCGGGGAAACCAGCAGACGAGAAGGTGGAAACTGATACTGTAGCCGATAAATTGGAAAAAATTGCAAGTTATATTATTTAATTTGGAACTTTTAAATATTTAAAGGTCTTTAGTAATTTAAATCGTCATGAGGAAATATCAATGATTGCTTTCCCTATCTAGATTGTGGTTGCGGCCGTCGAAGAGGAAAATGAATTACGAAAACCTGAACATTCAGACAAGGAAGGATTCAGTCGGTAATTGGTTTAAATTAAATTAGAATTTAAATCCAAAATTGTGTCATGTATAATGTTCGGGGCTTTTCGACTCAGGTGGTCTTCCATCTTGATCATTTAATTAATTCATGTTAAAAATTAAACTTTTAGATTTTTCTTAACCCAAGTAGCAACAATGATGTGCTATCGTACATGGGAAAAGAACCCAGCGATCGATTTCCATGAGGTTCGTGTTTACAAACTAATTGGACTGACCGGATTAGGAGTTCATAAATCGATTCATCATTTTAATTGATATGTAATACATTTTGTGATTCCTTCCCCTAGTGCAATGTTTGTTTTAACGAGACCCACCAGCCTGAGTCCACCCTTCCCAAGGTAACTTTCCAGCATTCCTAATTCCTGGCTAATGAACCCAATTGTCTGTCTCTATATCTGATTTAACATCCTAGAATGACCACATTACCCGCGTGGAGTCTTGTTTCAGTAAATACCTCAAGGGTACGGATTTCAAAGAATGCCTCCCGATGCTTCGGGTAAGTTTCAAATATCTGAACGATACCTCCACGTCAGTTTTTAGAAAAACTGTTTAATGAAGCAAATCTTTTAAAAATAGGATCCCACTATCCCAAACAAACCGTATGACATTTTGGTTTCCGAACCTCCGTTCGACTTCTCATTCAAGAACTTCGCGAAGTGTGCTCATGGCACGGTGTTTAAACAAGAGGTGGGTTAATGCAATCACCAATCCCTCTATACAAATAATAATTTACCTGTACTCTTTTAATACAGGGTCAGAAGTGCGTTCAACCTACAGACACGATACAAGGACTAGAGCCATTCTTAGAAAAATTCTCCTGCCTCTTGAAAAATCTAATTGTGGAATCGGTTAGAAAACTAAATATAAATCCTACCCTTATAATTCTTTACTATTATTGCTTGAGCTATAATTACTTGGGTTTCTTGTAATTTTAGCGTCGGTTCTCAGAAGCAAATCTGGATGAACTTCTGCTTTCGGTACCTACTACTAATGGGACTACGAATCAATAACCAATCCTCATACGGTCTACGGAGAATACGGACTCATCAGAAATCTCATATATAACTGCTTCTGTGTGTTACAAATAAAATATGAATACAAGCTACACACAATTTTAAGAGTATTGAACATGAATGATTTAATCACCTCCTCAGATTCATAACTAAAACAGTTTGGATAACTTTCGATATTCTCCTGAAGTAGAAGAAGGCGTGATAAATTACCAGTTGGCTATGTAACGTCGAAGAAATTTCGAATCAAAACTGGACCGACGCTATAAGGGCAATTTGAATCATACGTCTCACATCTTCCATAAGTTCGTCCGGTATTTTCAGCTTCAAGATATACGGCGGAACATGCATCTTCGGCCCCGAAACTTGGCCTGATTGAAAATCCAAAGGACCATGAAAAGGCTTAGCTCAATTTCAAAGTTTAGGTGGGCTACAAGGACTTGGAATAAACTTAGTACGTATGTAGTTCATTCACAAACTTACGATAAGATTAGATGAATGAGATCGAATGCAATGGAGATGGGAGATTCTGGGTAAAAGCTATGAATGCTTTGGGTCTCACAAATGAATTTAAGAAGACAGGCATGCGAAATTGCATCTGGGAGTTGTGTTGCAAGGCCGAGAATCCATTCCAATTTTGAGTACAAAAAGCACCTAGGAATAGTAAAGGATTGGTTAGTTTTTTGGGATGAATGAAATTGCTTACAATCTGAATCATTTTTTAATAAAATTGACCAACAGCCTCACTATATATACCTTTCCGTCCCAACAAAGTCGCCCCCAGCTTTGGGGTGCCCTGTGCCATTCTTAGATCGATCGAACATGGCTTCAGCGAAATCATCCAGATCCACTTAAAAGCATTAATCAGAAACTGTTTCTGTAAGATAGACTAAATGGGAGGGGTATGGCAGAATCGATAAGTGCTGTTGTACTAACTTACACCAAATTGGCCATTCCAATACAGCATCAGTTATAATCCCTTCCTCTTGATTAAACAGTCGAGGAAAGATGTTGGGCCGACTGACCTGGGATGAGAGTGATAAACTGCTACCCTCGGGGATTTTAATCTTCCTCCTGAACAATTTCAGGAATAGTTTCCTCGTCTTTTTGTTAAATAAATGGGCCTGGGCCCTTTGGTCCATACCCTCTGATTCCGAATATTTTTCCGCATTCCCTTCCTCCGAAATTGCCAGGAGGATCAGTCCCACGGCTAAGGTTGATATGAATGCTCGGAGGAAAAGTTTATCCATTTCTTTCAGAGGAAACATAGGAAGATAATCTTTCTCAATCATAAGCTCTGATTGTGAGGTGAACTTTTCACTGTACACTCCCTATTCTAAGTCCTTGGCCAACTGATTCGCTTGGAGGTCTTCCAGACAATGAGTCTTCTAGAGGTCAAGGTCTTAATGGGTAAATGACGACGACGAGGATAGGAGAAATTTCTAGTCCCATTAACAACTCCTTTGAATGCCAACCCTGTCTTTAAATTATTTCTGATTATTTATTTATAACATGTGGCATAGGAGTTAAAAATCCTGCTAACCACTTTAGACCTTTGAATGACAGGGTAATTTGTCAGACTAATTGACAATGCACCCTTTGCTGTTTTTGTAAAGATGCCAACCTCCACTTACTATTCATCGCTTTCTATAAATCAGTCCCATGTGTACCAAGTAGTTAATTCGACAGAATTTGCATGGACGCTTGTCAAAACGTGCTGACCAGCGAGGAACGGTTTTGGATGCTCCTAAGTTGACAACGGAATTGTGTTGCAGATTTTGGAGCTTACTAAACTAATTATCAACACGATGGGAGCTCTATTTTTGTCAATACAGTCTGAGGTACGTGGTGCCATATTAAAATTCTGAAATGTTATATCCCTGTACTTTTAGTGGCAATGCATGTGATGCAGGTTTTGTCAATCGTGCGAGCCTTCTTGCTCTTGCCTTGCCTTCCTAGCTTCTCAAAAAAAGAAACGGAAGAAGGAAGTAGAGTTTGTATAGTACATCCCTGTGGATATTAAAATTTAGATAGTGGATTGTGACTTTGTGACTGTAAGTTAGTTGCATTTATCATAATAACCGTTCGGTTGTTGAGTAGGTTGAAGAATGGCAGAGACGAAAGGGACTCCGATAAGCACAGAAGAAGCTGTAGCCCTGATGGACAAGATTGAGGAAGAACTTCGGAGTTTGGATCTTCCCATAACAGAAGAGGGTCTGCAAAGGGCCCGTGCAAAAGCAAGAGCCAAAATCGGCCCGCGCCCTCAGGAAGTCGTGGCAGCCGATGAGGTCATGTTGACCTTGGGAAAGGAGTTGAAGGCCCTGATGGTCCAACTAGAGTCTAAACTAGCGGAAAAAGAAGCATTGTACAAGGTAATGATATTGAATATATGAGGCTCTCACTGAAAAGCAACTCGCTTCTACAAAAGGACTGAAGATTTGTTTGTATTTGCAGAAGAGAGAGTATTTTCTGCTTTCTGATATAGATGTCCAAATCGATGACATGGAGGCCAAAGTGGAATCGTTAAAGGTAGTAAAACAGTCTTGCAGTTCTTGAAATAAAATTGAATTGGAATATTTTTATGGATACAGTTTTAACACAAGCTGTTGAAAACCCTGTCCGTAAATGTTAGAAATTGCGGTTGGACCTGGGATATTCGATCCCTCTTTGCCCTTGCATCCGTTACCACACCTCACAGCTTGTGTTCATATGCTTGATTTTCTAATGCATATTTTACTATATTTCTTAAATTACTAATTCCTTCAATATTCAAACCAAGTAACATATTGGATTTTAATTTTAAATCCTTTCAGCAATCTCGATTCGAAAGCCTTAAGGTAATTAAGGCATATAATCGCTCGGTAATGGAGAGATTCGATCTTCCGGGATGCTACAACCGCCTCAAAGCGCGCATTGACAAAGCTTGTGACTCGAATAAAAGGTACATAATATGTGTATTATGTGCGGCTTACATTTTTGGAAGTGTTGCATTATGATTCTAAGCTAAAAATGAAAATATGCTAAAATATGCTAATAAGTTGTATGGTATTTTCAGTATGCTGGATTACATCGACAACTTCACCCCGACGCCTTTATACGATAAGAAGTTTGATGACTTTGCGTAGGGCTTAGGTGATTGCCCAATGCCAAAAAAACTATTCAAGTCTATAACTTTGTTTGTAATTTTTGAACCTGATTTGATAGTTTATCATTTAATAACAACTTTTAATTGTTATTTTTCAGCTGTCTTTCGTTCCCAGTAGTTTGCAGTAGGTTGCAAATGAGGTGATATGAACATAATGCAGCAACAATACGCTTTCATAATAATGACAGCCTTCATATCATAAAATGTATTTTAGAGGATTTTCAGTTTGATTGGAACCTTATATGTAATTCGTCCTCAATTACTCCAAAACATTTGTTTCCTGTGTAAGATTTGGCTGTCAAAAGCCGATGGCTCTCAAGATTAACATAATAATATTGTAATTGGGTTATTCGAAATCGGATAAAAAATTACGTCTTTTTTTCCTGTTCTAGTAATTACAAATGCCCTTGATTGAGACTTTTGGTCCATTTTTCTATACTTACAACAACTAGGGTTTGTTAGACAAGACTGCCTGTTTAAGATACTGATGAATATTAGACTGAATTTTTTAAAATATTGACTCCGTTTCTTGACCAATGTGTGATTTGTAATGAGGGACATGAATGTGGTTTCGAGGAGTTATGATGAAATAATAAATATTTTCCTTGGGTAAAGGTTAATGTGCATGTACATACATTTATTCTGTAATCGATAGGGAGAAATGAATGGTAATGATGCTATTATAAATTATGTTAATGTCATCTTGGTAAATAGGTTTCTGTAGAGTCAATTGTACAACACTAGATAATTCTGACAATTAGCTGGGGCCGTACTTAATTTACTATTAACTGCCTGATAGGAAGATTTTGTAGAAATAGAAGAAAAATAGCTAAGTGTAGTCATCCAGGGTTTAAAACTTTAAAGTGGGATGGGCAATCAAATGTTTATTAAACTTCTTTAATTGAGATCCAATTCCTTATGGAATGCTAAGAGAACTTAAGACAATTATATTTAGTTAAAAGGTGTGAAAGGTTCAAACTTACGCATAATTTTACTTAAGTAGTTTGTTAATACAAAGGATGGTAAAATGGTGCTTGGATGCCAAAGGTTAATTAATTATTTTCTCTTCAAAATGCCTATTCTCATTCGAACTAAAAAAAAATCGACTGCCCTTATCGACTTGACAATCTAATTTGTGTGTACTGTTTTCCGTTATCGAATTCGAAGTTAATTATTTCACACTGGTTCAATATGAGAGCGGTTATTCCCAAAGAATTGTTTGCATATCTCAGGAAGTATAATGTAAGGTTTAGGGTAAGGTCAAAGGGCAAGCATTATTTTATACGTGTAGTAGCAGCGAATAATAATACTGTTTTCTTGTGGTACATGTTCGATGTCGATGTAACTGATAGTAGAAACGATTGATTTGATGTGTTTTTTTGTACATTAATTTTTCTCCACGTTAGAAGTCGATTGATGTTTGATATTTTATAGTTCTTTTACACCTGAATCAAGTTGTTATAGCTATAAATTGTAATGAAATGTGATGATACCGGCAGGTATGTAGGTAGTTTTAATAAATTGTCAATTAAAATTTAACATGAACCTCATGCATTCAATAATCAATCCAGTAAAAAGTGACTGCATAATTCTGAATTCTATAAAGTTGAAATAAATGGTTGTCATGACATCGATACCCAAAACAAACAAAACAAAGCATATGCCACCGGCTTCTCTTATGTCGAGTTCGAGCCCGAGGGTGATGTGGATTTATACGAATCGATTTGCTCTTTCTAAATTCATTTGCACGAGCGAAAGGCTTTAAGGTGATCAATTGACACTTGACTCCAAGTTCCATCTGGCAAGGATAAAGTTGCAAGTAACCTAAAGAAAATCGGAGTTATAACATTATACAATAGTTGTTTCCATATTCCAATTAAATCTTTGTATGGATGGGGAAGGTGCTTATGGTGACAGTAGTTTCAACCAACCTCCTCCTGCACTTCTTAATGATGGTAACCGAAATATTTAAATACACGTCGGTCAATTAGTACTTTTCATATAAAAATTGATTGGAATTTGCAGGAGATGACGAGATAGAGTCCGAATCAGAAGACGACATGATGGGCTCAACTGGCAGAATGGATGAGCGGTCTAGAGGTGACGTTAGAAATGGGGACAGTGAAAATGCTTCAATTACTAACAGCTTTAAAAAGATCATCGGTGGTATTGAGGAGAAGACAACGGGTAAGTGTAAGTGTCTCCCGTGTTCCCAATGTTCCCAAACTCATTAAACGTTATTTAGGGTACTGTAGTCAGGGTGTATGGTAAAAGGTAACGTGAGACTCCAGCCACAAGGCTTCTTTTTCATATTTGTTCGTACTCGAAGCCGCGGCTTAGAGATGAGGCTTTTAGGGTACTTTAATTTAATGCATCAAAAGTATATGGGCAGAGAAAAATGATCTGGTGCACATGGTCGAATAAATTTAAAACCGTAAATGTATGATTACGTGAGAATGAATAATTATCATTTTTGTAAGCAGCTCAGAACGATAAGGACATCGCAACGAGATTGAAAGCGAAACTAAGCAGGGATCTACCTGCTTTTGATGTAGGAACTTTCTTTTTATTATTTTTAGTAACGACAAAGTTTATTTAATAATTGGCTTATGACATGCTCTGAAATTTAGATGGTGATCGAGTTTTGGAGATACGTTGAGCTCATTGAGCAACCCAATATGTTTGGGATCCTTCGAGGATGTCGAGAAAGGCTTATCATTGGTCTGATTGAAGCGATTGAAGTTTATAGAAAACAAATGGACAATAGTGAGTTTCCTGCAAACATTTATACAGATACTACAGCGGTTATGGATAAAATGTACCATCTAAAGCATATGAAAATGCAGGTAAGTCATGGCGAGGAACTAAGAATGCAAAGTTGTACATAATGTATGAGTTAGATTGCCATGAGTGTTAAAATGTGTTTGTTTTAATATGGAATGGATTTTTAGATGGTAAGGGTTTCTCGGCTCACAAAACGGATACTACATGACCTCCCAAATGTCAACCATTTAGAAGGGAAGCTTAACTACGTCCTGGAAGAAATCGATAAAGAAGAGAAGGTTATCTGTAAAGAGTGGTGCGATGGGATAACCAAGTCTATTAGGCGTCGAGAGCTCAGGTGAATTGTCTTACCATTTACTATTCATGTCTCTGAATCCATCCCCAGGGAGCGATTCGTGCTTATCAAAATTTAATTCAGTTTGAAGGAAAACGAGCAAGTAATTGAGTTTGGAGATGGAAGTCGACAAATGCAAGTTACATACAATCCGGAGCTAGCAAGAGTTTCTGATGAGACCCAACAACTCCTTATTCTCGGCTATCATATCCCAAGGGACATTGTAGAACTTGCAGCAGAGTCCAAGAAGTTCGTGCGGCAGGCAAGGGAGCTGGACCAGATTGCTACATTCCATAACACCATTGGGGACAGAATGATCCCTTCACAACGACCTATGATGCTTGACACGGCTGTGGCCTTATCAAGAATGGTTCAAGAACAAGATGGTGTGGTTTGGTCAAAGATTTCTGAAGTGGACTATTACATTACCGGATTAAAGAAGAATGTCGAAAATCTGGCCAAGCAAAACGCTCACCTTTCCAGTGTCCATATAACAATCAAAAACAAGGTAAACTATTACATAACGAAGCCTTGAATATATACTCTGAACTTTGGATTCAGAGATATGCAAGTAAGTATGAAGTAAGAATCGTACCTTTCTTCATTCAGCTGGCAATCCTGTTTGAAACGGATTTGATCAAGTATCAAGTCAAATGGAAGGACGTTTTGCTGGATATCCGAGGAGTTTTTAAAGACGTGGAACGACAGGTGTTTATATAAATTACCTAATTGACTATCGAAATCAAAAACAAGAATTCAAATATTTAACTATTCATTTTGGCTGGACAACTAATCTAGGGATATAAAAACATGAAAAGTTGGATGAATCACTGGGATCGGCAGGTGTACAAAGTTCTTGAAGTTAAATACCTAGCGTGTTTAAACTCGCTGAATGAAAATCTTCCTGACATCTCCGTCGACATGGTTTACAGACAAGAGCGGTTGCAGTTTAGACCTTCAATGGAGGAACTTCGAATGACTTATTATGTGAATGTTCGTAAATTCATTAACATTCCATTGAACTTCAGAGGAATCATGGAAGAAAATAGTGATGAAACTATTTTCTCAACAATAATTAAAAGGTATTCATGCAACAATTAATATAATTTTCTCTTCTCTTCCGATTCATTAAAGGGTTTTTTGCATTTCTCGTTTGTCTTCTAGGCATGCCTATCGATTTGAGAAAGTTTATCGAGAAGCTGAAGTGGTGTTCTCAAAGATGACCAAATCGCAAGAGAAGTTCCTGGAATGGATAGCTCTCGGCTCTGCAAATATTGCAAGCATGAGCCAAGAGTTATTGAGAACAGCAGACGACTGGGACAAGAACTTTAGGATTTCAAAGGCCAAGGGTCAAGAGATTGTCAGAATGAACTGGTAAGGATGATGAAATTTCCAACTGGAAACATTGATAACTTCATGCGTACATCTTTTGTTATTGGGAATGATTTCATTTAGTGTCGATGAGAAGTTCGGCTGCTTCATTGTGAGCTACAAACTTCTACGTTTGGAAATCGAGCTTGTAAACAGGAAGTACTGGGAGATTTTGGTGACCTTGTTAAACAATTCAATTTACGATGAAATGGGAACGCTTGAGAGCTTCTTAAATGAAGGAATTAATAAACTCCGTGAAGACCCACAATCGGTCGACCAGATTTCTAAGGCTAATCTTATGAAGGAGCAGCTTTCGGCAAAGCTGACTTCGGTAAGATTATGAAGTTAAGTTACATTAACTCTCCGTGGCCTTAAATAATGAACAATTTTTGCTCGTTTGTCAAACAGATGAAAGACATGCTCCAGTCTCTCGACAACAAAAACAAAATTCTAGGCACCTGGACCAAGGAAAGATTCGACCTGACCAGAATTACAAGTTTATGGGACCAGTTCAATCATTTGCTGGATAACCATCAACACCTAATTGGTCGCCAGGTTTGTAACGAACTAATACAATTCAACTTGATTTACTTTTTGATAGTGCGTTATGAAAGCGTTTTAAAGCAGTTAGTTCTAAAAAGACATAAAACAAATCAATGGAATTTGTAGTGTATTTTATAAAGCCCGAATTTTCACGGCCACCACACCACTACGGTATTGACAAGGCTGTATATACTCTGCTGTATTGAACGGGCAATAAATGGATCCTTAGTAAAAATGAGCATGTAATCTGATCATAGATCACTATCTATAATCTAGCTACTTCATATGAAATGATGATGCTTCCTTTAACTAGGGTACAATAAAATCAGTTTTAGGCCTGTATCCTAAGATCTGTGCCACTTGTCGAAGACCAGATTTATACTGTTTGAACTACGGTTGTAAAGAACTAAAAGTAAAGGCAACAACAACAACCGAGTAATTGCATGCTTTGTTCCATCAACTTGAATCCGAGTTTTATATGAATGTGGCCATTACAGGAGAGCCTTGAATATGAATCTCTTCAAAACTTGTATCTGTTGCACTTTTCTTATACTAGTATTGGTTTTTAAGTTCTTCTAATTTTGAATCTCCTCACAGGGAAGTCCTTGAACGATGAACGACAAGCTTACAAATTTTATACGCTTAGATGTGGGTGGGACTCATATTCTATATATTCGGGACATAATGCATGAGTTCATTTCTCTACACTATAATAGCTATTTCTTCAAATTCCCATTATGTAAAGTGTTTCCCAACTTGGAAAACCGACTCGTTTCACAATTCAGGATAATTTACAGTCCTTCGAAAATGAGAGAGGCTCGTGACCGATGAATAGGATGGAATATATTTAGTCCATGACTTATAGAAAATGAGCCAAGCCTTCGTTCACGACATACAAGGGCTAAATAATGCATTTTCTTTGTTTTAGTATTTTGAAAACATTCTGATTGTCCGACATGTTTGTTCTGTAGGTTGAGAATCTAAAAATCAATCTGAAAGGCCAAGTTCGATCAATTAACAATGAAATGGAAAACTTCAAGCTCCGGTGGGAGCAATTGAAGCCCAAAGATAACGAAATCACTCGTAATCCCTTGAAATTTGACCAAGCGATTCAGTACATTGCTCAAATGCGGGCCGAATGGAACGCATTGATGGAAAGAAAGGTTACCGTTGCGTAAGTTGATTTTTCCTGACTAAAAATACTAAAATATTGAATAAAAATGTAAAAATGTGACTTAAAAATCAGGGAGTCCTGTTCGAATTTGTCAGTGGAGAATGCGGACTTCCCCTTCGCCTCGGAAGTAGAAGAGAATTTGGCCAACTATGAGAAAAGCTGGAGTAAGCTTGCAGAGTACAGAAATGGTTTCAAGGAATTTGAAACGGAAGATTGGATCATTTTTAGAGCCAAGCCTTACAGATTTGAAGAATATCTTCAGGAATGGGACGCAAAGTTCAGAAATGAACCAAAGTCGGAATTCATTGTCCCTATTCTTCGGGATATTGAAGAAAACCAGGTAGAAAAATAAATTGTCCTCCCGATTTTGAATTTCAATAACTATCTTTTTATTTTTCTAACGGTTCTGTCATTCATTTAATTATGGGATTTTAGACAATCATTCCAAATCTGCGGTACATCCGAGGGGACATATTTACGGACAAGCATTGGTATGAAATGTTTAGATTGTTGGGAATGCCTAACAAGCACCTTGGTGAGTTAAAGCTGGGGGATTTCTTGGCTGTTCGCGATAAAATCAATGATAATATTAAGGACCTCAAGGTATATAAAACAGTTTTCGTGTTTCTAATTAAGAAAGTACGAATGAATTTTTATTATGCATGACATAATTGTTGATTTAATCATGAAGTTGTTGTTCTTTAGGAATTGAATACTCGAGCATCTGGAGAAGTTATCGTAACACAGGCATTGAATGAGCTGGATAGTTGGGATATTGAAGCCCGATTCCAACTTTCTGAAAACAAGGACTCTCAAAACAGAACAATTTACATCATTCAAGATTTTAAATCCGTTTTAAATAAGGTACAAATTACGAAGTTCTAAATGTCAGGATCATGTCATCTTAGTCAGACTTTTTTTTGTGTGTGAATCTTATCCTGAAAGTGGTCCATTTGATATTTAGCTTGGCGACAATCAGAGTCTCTTACAGTCTATTAGAACATCCCCGTTCTACTCTCACTTTGCGGACAGGATAACTATGTGGGAATCAAAGTTGGCCGATTTAGATGATTACATCCAGAGCTTAAACAAAATCCAGAGACGGTGTGTAGCTAATTGTCAAGAATAACTTAATATAAGGTTTTTGTGAGTTATTCTTAATTGCAATGCTGTTGGTAAACAAATAGATGGATTTACCTGGAACCAATATTTAGCCACGGAGTTCTGGAATCAGAACAGCAAAGATTTCGACGCATAGATGAGGAATTCAGAAACATTATGGCGAAAATCAATGTAGATGCCAGAGTATCCAATCTTTGCAAGCAATCAGGAATCCGAAATCGACTTGATATGCTTCTTGATCAGCTTTCAAGGTGTCAAAACAGTCTGAATGAGTTTTTGGAAAAGAAGCGTTCAGGCTTCCCAAGATTTTATTTCTTAGGCGATGACGATTTATTGGAAATTTTGGGCCAATCTACAAAACCGAGTGTGATTCAAGCTCATCTTAGAAAGCTATTCGCTGGGATTTACAGCGTTGACTTTGATAATGATTTCCAGCAGATCATAGCGATGAAATCTCTAGAGGGAGAGACTGTATTGCTGAAATCCAGTGTCAAAGTAACTTCTAATGTCGAGGTGAGTATTGGTCCACACTATTAAGGATAGTAACTCCGTGATTTTGTCAGTCCTGTGTATTATGGCATGTATTTTTTTTTAAATAGGAATGGCTAAGTGAACTGTCAAATGAAATGAAATATACTTTGAAATCCTTGCTTCTCGACTGCGTCTCGGATTCCAAGCACGACTCAATGAACCCAGCAAAATACCCAACTCAGATTTTGTGTCTCAGCAATTCAATTGTTTTCACGGACCAATGTGAAGAAGCAATACGATCGGGAAGGCTGCAAGGTTTGCTGACACAACTGAAGCAAGATTTGGAAAAGTATACAAATATCCGAATCGAACAGGATAATCCGGGTGCAAAGGTCATGGAATTAAAACTCAAGGACTTGATACTGGACATCATTCATCATATTGATATAACTGAGTACCTTGTACAAAAAAGAATTAGAACCGTCACAGATTGGCACTGGCAGAAACAGTTGAGGTAAGGACATTCACAAGAGTATGCCATGTGTTTGTGTGCTCCATTGTTAATGATTCATCGGGTCTCTTTAGATTTTACATTAGGGACGATGGAATGGCTACAATCAGAATGGCAGATGCCGAGTTCACTTATTCGTATGAGTATCAGGGAAATGCTCAAAAGCTTGTTCACACTTCTTTAACGGACAAATGCTATTTGACATTGACTCAGGTAATTTGACCTTAATGATATGTCATGATGTCTCGATCAATAATTCCTAAAAAAAAAATCGGATTGATATTTTTAGGGGATGAGAATGGGCCTTGGTGGTAATCCTTATGGGCCAGCAGGGACTGGGAAAACTGAATCTGTGAAGGCTTTAGGTACTCTAATGGGTCGTCAAGTCCTTGTTTTCAATTGCGACGAGGTAATAAACCATAACTTCTAATTTATCATAATCTCAAAAGAGATTGCAATTTTTAATTTATTTTTGGATCTATATAGGGGATTGATGTAAAATCCATGGGCCGGATATTTATGGGTCTGGTGAAATGCGGGGCTTGGGGATGTTTTGATGAATTTAACCGTCTGGAAGGAGCAACCTTATCAGCCGTATCGATGCAAATTCAGCCTATACAAACAGCGTTGAAACAAGGATCGCCAAACGTCGTGCTGATGGATGAGCTTGTTTCATTAGATCCGAACTCTGGGATATTTGTCACTCTCAACCCTGCTGGACATGGTTATGGGGGACGCAATAAGTTACCAGATAATCTTAAACAGCTGTTCCGTCCAGTTGTGATGTCACAACCTGACAATGAAAGAATAGCCGAGGTCATTTTATACACTGAGGGTTACAAGCATGCTAAGAAAATTGGAAGGAAACTTGTAGAAGTATTCAAGCTCTCCGAGAAACTTCTCACTCGTCAAAACCATTATGATTGGGGACTTCGTGCATTGAAAACTGTACTTAAAGGATGTGGAAGTTCCTTAAAAGAGTTCAAGAAAGGCCAGGGCACGGTATCTGAAAAGGAGGAGTCTGACATCGTCGTTTCAACCTTAAGACTGAACACACTACCAAAATTGACTTATTCGGACTGCTTTAGATTCGACAATCTTATCAAAGATGTTTTTCCTAACGCGACTTTCAAAGCCTTAGGGTACCATGATTTAGGTGAAAGCGTCAGGGCTGTGTGCAAGGAGTTTTTGTTTGAAGTCAACGAAAATCAAGTTTGTAGAAAAATGTTTGCTTTACATTTGAAAGCAGAGAAACTTGGAAATTCATCAAGCCGTGCTTTTTACATTTTCACAGGTACGGAAATGTTTAGAATTGTACGAGCAACTGCAGCAAAGAATGGGGGTCGTCATCGTCGGTCCTCCTTGTTGTGGAAAATCAACAATTTTATCAATGCTGAAACAGGTACAAGTAGATATTCTTTTTAAAGTATGTCCAACTCTAACAATTTTGTTCTTTCAAATTAGGCCCTCCTTAGAATGGGCGAGAAAGTGAAAACGCATGTAATGAATCCAAAAGCGATGCCACGTACGCACCTGCTTGGACATATCAACCTTGACACACGACAATGGACGGATGGTATTTTGACAATGAAAGCCCAACAAGTTTACTCTGAACCGTCAGGTATAACCACCTAGTACACATAAATATTAATGTTTGCTGTATTGCTTTTTCGATGATCACATTGCTAAGATTTTAAAATGTATCTCTCTCATTTAAATGTAAATCTCATTTAGATGTGACATCCTGGATTATCTGTGATGGAGACATTGATCCCGAATGGATAGAATCTTTGAATTCTGTATTGGATGATAATCGGCTGCTAACTCTTCCGTCTGGTTGGAGGATCAAATTTGGACCAAATGTTAACTTCATTTTCGAAACTCACGATTTAAGTTTGGCCTCACCTGCTACAATCTCTCGCATGGGAATGATTTTCATGAGGTATGTTTGTATACCTTACGACCTAAATAAATTGAAAGCTTGATAAACTTTTAAATGTATGAAATAGTGAGGAAGATGCCGACATAAAAGGTATAGTTTCCTCATGGCTTCGTATGCAGCCTGAAGAAACTCGGGCTACGATTCAACAACTTATAGATGATTACTTTTACAAAGGTGAGGGAAGAAAATTCACGCCCTTATAACGGGATAGAATCAAAAGTATCATTGTTTCTTAATAGGGCTTGAATGGATTCTTCACACATCGGATCAAATGGTTCAACTTTCGGCTGTTAGTGTGGCTCAAAATGCCTTGTCTCTCATGCCGGGGGTTAAATCTGTAGGACATATGGCTGTGAACCTTATTCGAGGACTAGGAGGTCATTTATCGCCTGAAAATCTTATGAAGTTCTCCGAACAAGTGAGTTCAATACTATTCATTCAAGATGTCCAGTTAAGTCATTATTGCTAGTATGAGAGGCCATTTTAATGAATCATAATTTTACAAGGTTCTGGAATGGACACAACAATCTAGTTCTATTGGAGAGGATCGGCTAAATCTTTGTTACAATAGAAGAACAGATCGTGTGGAGCCTTATCAAGATGATCCAATGGACCCCGAGGAAGAGTTTCAGTTTACTAATCTACCTCTTGTAAAGACTGCCGATGTAAAACGAATCCTGGATCACATCAGTCCATGGCTTGAGAACCAGCAATCATTTATTCTAATTGGTCCTGAGGGCTGTGGAAAGACGTAAGGCTTATGTGAATTTTAGAAGCATTATTTATATCATTTACTCAAGAATAACGATTTGAATGATTTTTATTCAGAATGCTTCTAGAATATGCATTTCGTGAATTGCGATCTACAGAAGTTGCCGTTATTCATTGCTCCAGTTTGATTTCGCCTGACAATGTTATTCAAAAGTTGTCTCAGGTATTATGTTTAAAATTAAAATGATAAATACAAAAGTTTGTAGTATTTTCTCACTACTAGCGCTTAAAACACAGATATGCATCACGATGTCTACAAAAACTGGAAGAGTTTACAAATCGAAAGACGGCGAGCGTCTTATTCTTTACTTTAAGGATCTAAATCTAGTAAAACCTGATAAGTGGGGAACCTGTCAATTAGTTGAATTTTTGCGTCAGGTAAGAATTACTGACTATTTCAAAAGCTTGTCGGTATCATCGTTGTGTATGCATGTACGATGTAATTTTTCTTTCAGATCATCGTTCACAACGGATTTTATGACAAGAATCTTGAATGGGTGATGGTCCAAGGTATTCAGATTGTTGCGAGCATAACGATTGGCAACACATGTGGGCGATACAACCTTTCTCCGCGATTCACTGCTAGAATTGGAGTTTGCACAATGAAGTAAGTTTCATGCGATTTGTATTTATGTGTTTCCAATCACATGAATTTTGATTGAATGTTTTATCTGCAGCCAGCCGGAATCAAATCAGTTATTTACGATTTGTCACAGCTATGTCGGCTCCCTTCTCGCAACGAACTTCCCCAGTCATCCCATTCACAAGAGCTCAAATCAAGTCGATACCTTAGCCAGTGGAATGGTTAGTGTCTACAATGGAGTTCGTGCTGCCTTTAGTCCAGTGAGTCACAGTCATTACCAATTTACTCCAAGAGACCTGACAAGGTGGGCACTTGGTTTGATGAGATACGAAATCGCGATTGAAGGGGAAGACGGAATGAAAGACCTATACTGTGCTTGGGCTTATGAATCCTGTCGACTTTTTCGGGATAAACTTGTATCGATTCAAGATAAAATCACTTTTGATGACACCATACTTTTACCAGTGGTGACTCAATGGGGCTTCACTGACACTAAAATCCTTTTAGGTAGTGTAGTGTTTCCCTTATTATTTTAACTAGCATTGTTAGTCAAGTCACAATTTTAATGTTCATGACTCTGCTTGTTTTAATATCTTAGGAATCGTTTGGATTAGCTCGTTCGCAAACACCGTGGTCAGTCCTGGCCTGCGTCTTCTCGCATCTCCACTTCTGGGACCAAGTCTTCAAAAAGTCTCGATGCAAGATTTGAGTACTATTGTTGAAAAAGGAATTGTTGCCTTTGGGAGGGAGAATCGGGATCTCAACGTGGTCATAATTCCGGAAGTTCTTGAGAACGTAGCTTATTTCGATCGAATTTTATCTTTCCCTTGTTCCTCAATGGTCCTTGCTGGAAGAGCTGGAGTTGGCCGTCGAACTGCACTGTCCATCGTGTCTGCATTACACCAAGCAACTATCGTGACATTGAAAGTCGGAAGAAATTATTCTGTCAAGCTTTTTAAAAATGATTTGAAAGCTGTAAGTTGGAAGTTAAAATATTTCATTAACGCAGACGACACAGTTCTTCATTTTATTGCTTGAAATTAATTGCATCTGTACTGAAATTTCACAGGCCATCCAGATATCTGCAATTGAAGGGAATAAGGTATTTCTTGTTATTGAAGACTACCAACTGGTTGATGTAGTTTTTCTGGATATGATCAACAGTTTATTATCTTCTGGAGAGGTTAGTCCCCTAGTTTGTCTCCATTATATGTACATATGTAAGTTTTGATGTGAACCTAGTAATCCGGCAACATTATTATGATTCAGATTCCAGGACTGTACAGTGCTGATGAGCTGGAGATCATTATTTCTTCGTTGAGAGACATCGCATCTAGTGAGGGCTACACATCGTCATTGTACTCATACTTTGCTTTAAGTAAGAACTTCGATTTTAAATATCTGATTAAATTGAATTATCATATCGTAATTGAATCTTTAACTTTCACAGGAGTTAAGCGAATGATGCAAGTGGTTCTAATTCTGGACTTCACTAACGAGACTTTCATAAAAAACTGTCAGAGCAATCCAGCTCTTTATAAGAAATGTAGCATGCTGTGGCTCGATGTTTGGAGTGACAAAACATTAAAAATCATGCCGCTCATGATCATCAAAAAGTAATTCAGCAAACCATACATATGGTGGTATTATACATATTTAACTTTTTATCATATTTAACTCAGGTATTACGGCAAGGAAGGTGGAGATTTTTGTGGCTTCTGCTCAGTGTTCTCGGATGCTAATAAGAAGCAGGTATTTCAAAGTGGCTTTCAGACAATCTATCGTAGCATGAATTCCAAAATGGCGTACCCTCGACGATACGTTACCTTGATTCACAATCACGCCACGCTATATTTAGAGCGTCATAATAAAATCACACAGCAAATGGACAAACTTACGGTAAGTATCTTGCATTATGCATTGCATTTCTTTCGAAACCAGCAATTTAAACAACTCTAATATTAATATTTTGAGGCGTTACAATAATTATAGAGGAAGAAAACAATTAACTGAATATTATACAGCTAAGATTTTGAACATTACAGACAGGCTTATCTAAACTGGAAGAGGCAAAAAGCGTTGTGGAGAATCTCAAATCACAGGCTTGGGAACAAGAGAAAATTCTTGCAGAAAAACAAGCGGAGGCTAACAAGGCTCTGGAAATGATAACTACAACAATGCACAATTCCAATATTCAACGCGGAGAAATGGAACAACTTCGACAGAAGAGCCTAAGGGAAAACGAAATTCTAGAACAAAAGTATGTACCTAATGCACGTTTTCTTAATGTTGATGCCAAGAACATATCATATGATTTGTACAGAAAAAAAATGAAATAAGGGAGATTGCAGTTTGCCTATTGTTGTCGTTACATATACAAATTTGTCAATTCAACACCGTTACAAACCCTTTCTTGTTGTCGTTCCAGAAAAAAGGCCATAGACGCAGAGATGGCAGAAATACAACCTACGATAGAACTAGCTCGTTCTTCTGTAGGCAACATAAAAAACGAAGCGATTTCAGAGATCCGATCTCTCAGAGCCCCACCAGACGTTATTAGGGACATTCTAGAAGGTGTTCTGAGATTAATGGGTATCCGGGACATGTCATGGAACAGCATGAAAAGCTTCTTATCAAAACGGGGTGTGAAGGATGAAATAAGGTAATACAATAGTGAAATATTGAGAGTATATTGAAAGTAATATTTTGTATCGGCTCCTTTTTTAAACCATTAGGAATTTTGACGCCGATACCATTACAGCAGCAGATAGAGATGCGGTTGAACACATACTTAAAATGAAGCAGGAGTCGTTTGAACCAAAAAATGCCAAGCGAGCATCAGCGGCCGCTGCACCTTTGGCTGAATGGGTTGTTGCAAATGTGAAGTATTCAAAAGTTCTAGAGAAAGTAGAGCCATTACAGAAGCAGCAAAAAATTCTCAGACAGTAAGCTTTTTAAACAATTCTGCAACTAAAAGTGTGGTCCTAACTTCATTTTTGATAATTTAGGAATCTTAAAGTATCCGAAGACCACATGGAAGAAATTAGTTCTGAGCTAGTCAGTGTCGATGAAAGAGTTCAGCAATTGAAAGGGCGTTTCAATCAATATACAAAGGAGGCTGCTGAAACCGAATTTCATCTTTCCAAAGCTAAAACAACCCTTTCTGCGGCTGAAGGACTTGTTGGGAAACTGAATGACGAATTTACTCGGTGGAACGTTAAGGTAAACATTATAGTTCACCGTTGAAATATTAGAGGAACACATTTATGCATCACTTAAAACAAACTTTCGTTTCCCATGGTCTTCCGAACAGCTCCATGAGTTAGACGAGGAATTAAACGAGCTTCCACTCAATTCACTTATGGCAGCGGCGTTCATAACATACTTGTCCGATGCTCCAGAAGATGTTCGGTCAAAATATTTGAACCAATGGTCGCAGGTTTTGAAGAGAGAGTCGTTCGACTTTTGCAAATTGTTGTCTACCGAAAGAGACCTTCTACAATGGCAATCCCTGGAACTTCCTCCAGATCGCCTGTCGCAAGAAAATGCCATAATGATTTTGCAGGTAATTGCACAGGTTGTGGTTAAGGAATAAGGGACGAACATTAGCCATGAGCTCTTAAATCCTGTTTGTTTAAATTAGATAGGGTATTATTATGAAAATTTCGAAAATTGCAGTTAAGTTAATGAGGGAAAAGGGTTAAAGAAACAAAAGTATGAACACGTTGGCTTACTTTAATCTTAATAATTCTATTACAATTACAAGCTATCCAATGGAAATGTTGCGGTATGGTTTTTAAGGATTTTGTATTTGTTTTATGGTCTTGTTTGTTAGTATGTAGAATGTGATTGATTGATTAAGCATGACCAACTGGTAGAATTAATTTGATTGATTTGTTTCATAGACATGTCTCAGACCATTCCTTGTAGATCCTTCTGGCGCAGCATCGTATTGGTTGATAAAACATCTTTCAACTATTCGAGAACCTGTATTGGTCGCACTGCATGATCCGAAATTCACTAATGAGCTGGAGTTGGCAGTTCGGTAAGAGTTTAGGAACCTGTGTGAAGTTGTGAATCTAGATTTTTGAGAGACTAATGGGCTTAAGTTTTTTACTTTACAGATTTGGAAAGATTCTCGTAGTTTTGGAAGCGGATGTGATTGAGCCGATATTGATTCCAATTCTGCGGGGAGATCTGGTGTCGCAGGGATCACGAGATGTTGTACCAATTGCAGAGAAAATGGTGGATTATAATCCTAGCTTCAGATTATTTCTCTGTACACGAAATCCTCATCCACACATTCCTCCGGATGCAGCTGCGGTTCTTACCGTTGTAAACTTTACGACTACTAGAGCTGGACTCACTAGTCAGGTTTGACTGTGATATTTGGGTTACCCATTTTTAATTACATTGAAGAGTAGATTACTGATGCGTTTTACATACCTCTGGTTTAGCTCCTAAGTAAGACTTTGTCACTTGAGAAACCGGAAATCGAAACAAGGAAAACTGAGCTGGTTAAGAATATAGACTCTCTTAAGATGCAGTTGGAAGAGCTTGGAGAATCTCTCTTACAAGGGTTAGCCAGCTCTCAAGGAAACATCTTAGAAAATTTGGTACCTCGATTAATTCTTATAAAATAAAATAATCCATTTACTCAGGCTTTATAGGCTATATATATCATACCTTATTGTGCCCTTATAGGAGCTGCTAGATTCATTGAACAAGACAAAGGCCAGTTCTTTAGCAATTGCAAGTTCATTACTGGAATCATCTAGCGTTGAAGCATCTCTGAACAAGGAAATCGAAGTTTATAGACCGTTCTCGGAATTCGGGAGTCAGCTGTATTTTGGAATTGTTGAGGTGGCCAAGTTGAACCCCATGTATCAGTTTTCCCTAACAAGCTTCATCGGATTATTTAAAAGGACACTTCTTTATCAGCAGGTAAAGGATATGAAATTGTAATACGATGTTTTGGATTCTCACGAATTAAAGGCTCAACCTAATTCTTGATTCCATGCAATAGCAAAATGCAACTTCGGTTGATCAGAGGATTGAAATTCTAGGGGCTGGATTGTTGGAGACTGTATATGAACATGTGTGCAGAGCATTGTTTAAGGTTGATCGTATGGCATTCGCAATGCATCTTGCTCATCTAATGAATCCTAGGGAATTTCAGAAAGACGTAATAGCGAATTTAAGTCTATCAAATGCTACAACAGAGCTACAACTACAATCTAAGCTACAATTATCGTCTGATTTCTAGGAATGGGAAGCGTTCTCTGGCTTATTAGTTGTGGACTTGAAACCGGAGACGAGTTCATCCGTCCCTGCATGGGTAAGGGAGGATAGACGTTTCCCAGTTGAAGTTATAATGTCAACCTTCCCAGACTTATACGAAAACCTAGAGTTGGCAAATGAAGAGCTGTGGAAAGAGTTTTATCACAGCAGTGAATGTGAGGATGCAATTCCAATGAAAGTGAAAGCGAAAATTTCGAAATTCCAAGAAGTACTGATATTGCATGCTCTGAGACCTGACCGACTGCAAACATCCATGTACAACTTTGCCCGAAAAATATTTGGTATGAAAAATCAATGATTAATCCGCCTAGTATGCTTTATGTTGGGACATGAGTTTCTAAATGTTTCTATTGATTTATATAGCCAAGAAAACTTTGTTTCCACCTCCTCCTAGCCTTCGCCAAATTCTTAAAGAGTCTAGAGCAGATGAGCCCATACTAATGATGGTTTCCTCTGGAGCCGATCCATCTCAGGAAGTTCGTGAACTGGTTGAGGCTACGATTGGTCTCAACAAATACGTTGAGGTATGTTCAGTAAATTCGGACTATAATTATATACCATTATGGTACCATCTTCTAATACAAGCTTTACGAAATCTAAATCACAAACAGATATCTATGGGACAAGGGCAAGTCGATATTGCGATTCAAAAACTACGTCAAGCAAAACAGGTTGGCCACTGGATTTGTATGAAGAACTTGCATTTAGTCACTCACTTGTTGGACAAATTGGAAAAGGAAATTCGGTCTCACCCACCACACGAGAATTTTAGACTTTGGCTTACCACAGAACCACATTCAGCGTTTACAAATGTGTTGGCACACACGTGTGTCAAACTCGCTTATGAGGTACAAGCATCTGCTATTTATCACTGATTTATTTATAGTATGTACCTATTTCTTGCTTGATGCCATACTCTAATACTGTTGTAATGTATATTTTGTTCTAGGCTCCCCAAGGGGTGAAAAAAAATCTTCAAAGGACATTTGAAAGTTGGCCACCAGAATACGTTGTCGGGGATCGAAATATTATGCGAAGTCAGTGTCTGTTTGTGTTGGCTGTTTTTCATGCAATTGTACAGGAAAGAAGAACTTACATCCCACAGGGTTGGAGTACTCCTTATGAATTCAACGATAGCGACCTTCGAGCTGGAGCAGATGTCATCGAACAGCTTTTCAAAGGATCTCGTATGGAAAGCCTAAGACTATATATCCTTTGTTCACACTTTAACATTTTTCCTCTTTATATTTAGGCTCGAAAGAAATCCAATGGAGCTACATTCATGGTCTTTTCGAAAATGCAATTTATGGAGGTAGAGTGGACAATGACTACGACAATCGGGTACTTGTAAGCTATCTCACCGACTATTTCAACGAAAGCATTCTAACTGGTGGCAATCCGTCCAAGAAGACCTTCGGACCCAACGTGGTAGTTCCTACCACTACAAATATTCAGGTCTTTTATCCATTCAAAAATTCAAATGGTATCCTCCCTTTGTATCAAAATTAAAAAGTATAGTTTCGTCAACTGGTCCTTAAATTTAAATTGCAGGAATATCTCAAAATAATCGAAGCCATCCCTGAAAATGACAAGCCTTCCTTTTTTGGGCTACCTAGTAACATTGAAAAGTCATGGCAGAGGACTACCAGCCAACAAGTAATCGGCCAGCTGAAGTGTAAGTTGACATTTTGATAGTTTTTACCGGTAGTACAAATTATGAATCATCAAAATGATTTTCAAAATTACAGACCTGACACGGGAATTCAGCGACACAGTTGTGTTTGACAGAAATCTATGGAGCAACGAGCTTACTGCTTTGCTGAATCTTTGGAAGAAATTACACCATGTATGTGTTAAATTTACCTCAAAGTGAAGCTTTAAAAAAATATGAGTTGTAGTCAAGTAAAAATAATCGCTATTTTGATATCATCAGGCTAATAACAGTTTGGGACTCCTACAAGAAAAGTTAATAGCTCCAGGATTGAGTGAACAAGAACATGCGGCTGACCCAATTGAATGCTTTGTTTACTTGGAGTACCATCATATCGTCAGCTTCATGCAAACCGTCCATAAAACTCTGGGCGGATTCAGTAAAGTCATCAGAGGACTTATTGTTCCCCCTGAGGAATTAACATTGACGGCCAATACTTTAATGAAGCGTGAGGTAATTAAGAATGCACTGTATTTTCATGAATGTTGCAACGACACAGGCAACCATAAGTCGTCATTGTTGTTTAGATCCCATCAGAATGGCTCACGATATGGGAAGGTCCTCAGGATGCCGTTTTATATCTTCAAGGCCTTGTCGGAAGGGCTGCAGCAGTAAAGAAATGGATGCAGCGCTTGAAATCTGGTGATCTCCTCAAACATCCTATAGATCTGTCAGATGTCCTGAATCCTGACACGTTTCTTACTGCATTTAAACAGTATTGTGCCAGGTAAGAACTTCGTTTATTTTCCAATAGCCACTTACCGCCTAATTGTAAGAATGCTAGTCACTTTCTCGAATCGTATTTTTTAATGCTTTACAGGAAGATAGGCGTGTCTATGGATGCGTTGAAGTTCGTATGTGCTTGGGACAGAAAGACCATAAGTTCAAGCATGACTAGCTGTCAACTAACAGGACTTCTGTTGGAAGGATGTTCATTCAATGGAGTACGATTGCTAAAGATCGAGTCGGAAGATTTACCTGTGAATCGAATTGTGGATTGTACTATAGCGTGGCTTCCACCGGTATGCAGCGTTTCCATGTGTTCTTTTGTTATAAGTTTTCTTTGAGGACTCATAGCTGAATTATTTTCAGAATGAGGACATTCCCCAACGCGGTGTAACAATGTCGGTTCCTCTATATGCAAATGAGATGCGGAAAAAATTGATTGGGAGTTTGGAGGTGCCTACTGATGGCGATGAGTCGAAATGGATCAAAACAGGCGTTGCTGTATTCCTTAGGACATAATTAATTAATTAAATTGGTGCTTACAATACAAATAGATATGTGATATGTATAATTATAAAATATCGTCATGAAGAAGTACGTAAATTAATAAAATACTAAAAATCGCTATTTCGAAGTAGGTAGTTGGATTCATTTTTGCTTGAATAAACATGCATGATATCATACAAATATTATCTACTTATCATTTTAACTGCAATTTAATGCTTAGTCCGCTTCAGAATAGGGGAGTCTCGCGTAGCATTATTAAAAAAACTAGAAGTAAAACTTTTTCACTTGATAGTTTGTAAATGGCAAGTCTCAATTTTCGGAATTTGCAACATTGAGTCTCATCTCTCCCCACCCAAATTGTAGAGAAGCCGCACCAACGACACCACAATTCCAACATGCATTTATCATCTACTGGGAATTGCAAATTACAACAAAATCCGTTGACTTACTGTGAAACTAAGAATTAGTGTCTCCCCGTACTCTACTCCACACTCTTCATCCAAAAGGATGCAATAAGTAGAAACTCCAAACTCTGAATTCGTATTATAAATTCCATCACACCACCAATTACTATTTTTCATTGCAAATAACTGTTTTAACGGCCACGGTGTCGTTGCCGATGACCGCCATAATAATAGTTGGAGTGACCGATTTGGTCTTTTAGTAATCGGGATACTCGAAAGTCGAAAGGTAGGCTGTACACTGTAAAAGGAAGGTGAAATGGCGACGGGTAAGTACAGCCAGAGAGAGCATGCATTGACATTGTTTTGGACATTCGTATGCCGCCGTTGGGGTGATGGTAAATTACGTAATGAGAATGACCTCAAAAGTCATGATTTCGGACTAACATTCCCTTCTCTTGGGCTACGTAATTTACTAATTGCCCGGCAGTGTTTACGTTTTGTACGTTTGTAGGCAAAGCAATCTACTTCAATCTAGCTTCCTATTCTTGCCAGTACACAGTAAGGGAAGCTCGGCATTTAATCGCGCTATTAATTACACACGTTTACATGTATTTTATACTTGTTGATCTTGATTTTGAATAGTCTTGTGATGATATTGTAATGTCTTTTTTTATTTTGTTGATACTAGAAGGACTGGTTCTGCCGTTTTCATTTACTCCTCCCGGTTCGGGGTCTTCAATTTCAGGAGGCTTCTGTCCTGAATGCATGGCTCCTGAGCATTCTTCAGACTTTGGAGAAGGACACCTAACCGGAGGGACAATGCAAATACCTATACCTGCTTCGGGAAAGGGAGCTTACCGCGCACCTCCTCCTGGGATAACCCCAATTCGTCACCAACAGTCATCCCGATGGCAAAGTCCGCAAAGCATCGGAAGAGGATCGCCAGGTGCGTTTATTTTTCGGCAGCAGGCTCCCATCCCCAGGGGTGGTGGAAGGAGACTAAGACCCGCTGGGATAGCTGCCTATTCCGGAACAGCAACTACTATTGCTGCATCGGTCTTGTCGTACTTCTACACTAATCCTGGACCCCCTGCTTCTTGTGGTCCATCTACGGATGCAATATTTCCACCTGCAGGGTTTGCTGTGGAAGATAAATCTACAGCACAGTTACCAGGCGTTTTGCCCTGTATTAACCCTGAACTAACAGGAGTTCAAATGGCGGATCGTCTGGGGCCTGGAGTTACTCCGGAAAAGGGACAAGGAGAAACAATTATTTCAGGATATCGTATACTAAAGAATACGTCAGTTACGCATAT
>JAQFZA010000314.1:0-27764 GCA_034695115.1 Desoria olivacea
TGAATACTTAATTTGATATTTATGTCGCAGGAGGAACGGTCCAAGGAGTATCGAAAGGAAAAAAGATTAGAGAGAAAACGAAAAGCAGAAGAGACTGCTGTATCGAGTGATGTACCCGAGGGAATGAACCCTGAAATGGCTGCTCTTATGGGCTTTGCTGGATTTGGGACATCAAAGAAATGAATGTGTTCTATAAGAATGCATTGTATATACCTACTAACCTATTTTACTAATTTTGGAATTTTTTTTAATATTTAGCCCAATGAAAAAAATACGAGGCCTACTTGTCGCTTTCGAATCGAATACACCTGTTCAATATTGTATTAAATTTATAATATCATGTTCGTAATGAAACTATTTTTTGATTCCGTTCATGATCTGTCCGGGTTAGTTATTATCTGTGATGGTTTATGGTAACCAGTTTTTTAATAAATGTATCATTAGCAATAACGATGACTTCTGCCACTGTGTATGCTTTACTTATTAATTCCCAAATGGTGTCCAGTTTCTCTAAATCCGCATTTTATGTTCCTTCCTTGTTCCTTTTAAAAATCATTAAAATACTGTATCAGAAACCACAGTTTTGGAATGTAGGACATTTTACAAATACTATGCCATGGTATGCCAAAAACTTCCTCTGACTATAAAGTAAGAAGGCTATACAGATATACAGTGTAGAATCTGTTCAGTTTATCTGGTTAATGGCAGGATTAATTTTTATTAAAGGTGTCGGTGCTAGACATTTTTATTTATTAGTTTTTAGATAAAATTTGGTATAAATTTGGTCTGCCGATATTAGTTGATTTTGTCGATTCGATTCAATAATTGGGTTTATAAATACATTTGGTTAGATTTTCGTAGCAAAAAAGTTCATTTAAAAGTATACGTCGAATTTATTTTAGTGGTATTGAATTGAATTGAATTGAAAACTGTATTTATTGTGCCCTTAAGTTCAAAATACATAGCATCTTGTTCTTCCACGAATGACACATACCCCCATATAATATATTTAATAGCAAAGTTGTTGGTCGATGTCATTTCAATCCGGTTGCAAACATACATCATCACTCATTCAAGAGTAACTAGATTAGTTATTGAAATTGGAGATACCTAAGATTTAAATTATATATGGTGTGGTGAGACTCCATTGTGAGAAAATTGTTTTCGACAAATAACCCAGTTGGTATTTTTCAGTAGTACGTCTTCGGATTATGCATTATTTATACGAACGAACTCTACGAATGGAAAAACAACAACATCTTTGAAGACCTCTTAAATTAAACATTGCATATTTGATTTTATGATGAACATAAATCCTCAAAATTGTAAAGCTCCAGCATAACTGCATAAATGTCTTAACTTCGACGGAGAAAATCTTATAGCTTGAGCGATTTGATGTAAATGTTACTTGCATAGAATTATGATGAGTTGTACATTAATTTATGTTGTTTATTAGTTTGTTTTTTATTATTATTATTCCTTTCGGTTCAGACGCATCTGTTTGACCACCGTGGAGTTATAATTACATTACCAAGTGTCTGATACCTAACAGCCTGTCATAATGCATGATAAAAAATGTAGAATTTTCATTTTATGTCTGTAGTAGTGTAATTTGAGAACTCTGAAAGTCAAATATAACTGCATACTTAAACTGTTTGATACGGGCAGATGTGAGAAACTTATTTATTTCTGCTATCAATTCCAATCCGTAATAATTCATGGACCCATTTCCTGAAGTTAAGATCATCAATCTTTAAATAATAAGACATTAGAAATAAAAAATTAAAGACCAGGGTAATATTTATAGTCGATACGTTTTATTGTAATACATTAAAATACATCACATTGAAAGGTTATTTGCACCTACAGTCGATCAAAACTAACACACTTAGACTTCTTTGATCTTTGAACTGTATATTATTATGCTTGATTTTTACAAGAAAAACCCGTGCTTAATTCATTTCCATACGTCAAGCAATTCTAAAGCTCATTAGAAGACAGGATAATAAATGTTCTATTCTAAATCTAAAACTAGTTTGTGCATGAAACCGTACAAATGGTTCCATGATGACTGGAAATACATCGACCTTAAATACTATTCCGTTCCGTATATTTGTAAAATAAACTTTCTGGACATTCTTATAGTACATTATGCGCGAGTAGTATTTAACTTAAGTTTAAAGTACGATAACTTAATTAATAGGAATCACTTTTATTTGACTGTCGAGACCGTATTTAGATAGATGCTTTCGATTAGATTCTGACTATTGCTTAATCACTTAGTAATCGTTTAAACTAATCTCCCATTAAGTTTATTCGTAAATCTCAGCAATCATTGAAGCCGGTAATGTTTGATGAATATCATCTTCGAACATCTCTACGGTTGAGGCGTCACAGTGAGTCTCGTTGATTTCGAACACCTCCGTAATCTCCACTTTATTGTCTTGGTTGTTGAGGTAGTAGGAAGCCATCATAGCTTCCTGATTCGACGTAACAGTGAGGAAGCGTTCGAACGTATCATCGTCTCCTTCTTCAATATCTACAATTGATTGCCGTCGACTGTCGATGTACTGGACTGCATCTCTAAAAAACAGGAAAAACAAAATAAAGATACTTTTCGACGGTCTTTAGTCCTCCATCATTTTTTTTAGTTATACGAATATCTTACCGATTGTCAATGTTCAGGGTGAATCCGAAATTCATTTTATTGCGAATAGATTGGCGTCTTTGAATACATACTTCCTCTGGAGTCTCAATATCTACATCTGAATAAAAAATATTGTTAGAACAGCTCAATTTTCTGAAAACTAGGTACATTAGTGTGTTGAATACTTGAAAATAGTTTAAAAGTCTATCAAAATTACCTTCGTTGTATTCGGTGATAGCAACTTGGCATGTCAATTTGGCGGAATATGCAGCTGGAGACAAACTTATGTTGGCCAGTGTATGCGCCAGTAGTTGAAGTACTGCTTCACTCAATACCTTCAAGTTGTAAGTCAGTTTTGGTGCAGTGTCGAATATCTTCAGTGCAGTCGCATATGCGATATCAGCAGGAAGAATACATGGTAGGGACATCAGAGAAAGAAGTCTCACGCTTTGATGGGAGAATAACCAATTAAGTAGTCCTTTGTTTCCAGACTCAATGGCGTCTTGCAAAATTGATACTACTGTTTCAGGCAGACTATCCAGTAGTGCAGCCTAAAAATATAGGAAATTCTAACTTTAGTTTATTGAAGCTTTTGAATAATTGGAGATTGATTCCCGGCATGCTGTGTTTTTCAATAATCAATTATCGGGCGACTCTTTTTGGCATTACCTGTTTTTGAACTTTGCACTGATGACACGACTCTTCAGACATAATTCTCTCGTAATTCTTAACAGCCATCTCATCCAATTCTACACCGAGACTCATGGACGTGTCCATCGTCATACAACTAACGCATCCGATCAGGTCATTTCGCGCTAGGAACCTTAGCGTATCATCAAATCCTTGTTGACACATTTTGGACAAAATCTCTGGCTTTGGTGGGAAAAGAGTGCGAGAAAATCGGTACAAGTTTTGTCGGGATACTTCTATGGAAGTATTGGCTAGATTGACCTGAAAATAGCATTAATGATTCATTAGATTTCAAACTTGTACAGTTGTCCGTCAAGGCCAGAGTTTCAGGAAGACTCTAGGATAAGGACTAGGGAGAGACGATCAGAAAATGGGTAAATAAATAAAGCATGAACAAAGCGTTCTTGAAGAAACATGCAAAAGATGATTAAATGCGATTGATGCAAACCTGCATAAGATTGACAGTATTATCTCGGGGACAAATATCAGATTCTCCACAGAATGGAGACACGGTGATTGTATTCTCATCAAGTATTGGAAGGTTATCACTATAACAGCCATCCATATATCGGACACCTTGAAACTTCGGAGGAAGCCATCCAGAAAAGATTGGGATAAATCCAGAGCTTAAGATAGCCTGAATAAAATAGGAAGTACATGCGAATAAATAAAAGGTGTCAATTTCTACGACCACCAACCATTATAGCTTCAACGACGACTCGAACTCAAATAATACGAGTTCATGCAGGGTTCAGAGATTTACAGATTCAGAGCTATTCTACAAAGCAAATTTACGAGCTAGATACATGCTTACAGATAAGAATAGAATTAGATGCAACATTTTTTTTAAAAAAACTACAGGTACTATAGTATCATCCAACTCGTAGTGCATGCAATTCAAGCAAAGTTCACAGAGATCTAGAAGCAATTCCTGAGATCTCGCATGCAGCAAAAGGTTAAAGGCGTAACATAAAGGGTTCAAACGTTGTCATTTTGGCCTTCCGCGACAACAAGAAATAATTCGTAAATCCATCAATCATCAACGGTACACAGTACGTATGTCCAACTAACATGAAATAGACGGGACGTATCATCCAATGGGCAGATATCAGATTCTCCACAGAAGGGGCTAACAGTCACTGTATTTTCATCGATTGCTGGCAAGTTATTCGTAAATCCTCCATCCATGTGCCGGAAACCTCGGAACATCGGGGGTACAAATCCAGAGAAGAATGGGATGAATGCCGAGCATAAGATAGCCTTCAGTGGTAAATATAAAGCAATTTTTATACAAATTGTACACGTGGTGCTCAGAAAGCGTGGTAAGTAAATTAGGTATTATGCTAATGCTGTCTTATTTTGGACAAAACTATATTTCTGTTTCATAGCCACAAACCAAAACCGCAATTAGTGTCAGAAACCCAGTTCCAGTCGACCCCAAATGTTCAAATTTACATTTTTGATTTTACAAATTCAACGGTTTTTACAATATGTAGCAATCTGAATTGTTAACTTGTCATGTATACTTAGTGTTAGTTAGATGACATCTTCGTTTAACTTTCTATTTGCCATTATTAAAAACGTCACCTATTCATCCGCCTGTAGTTTGAGGTGTACGGTTAGCTATGAAGCTCTGTGTATTTGCTTGCAGTTAGTACGCTGTTAGCTCTGGATGCAAACTGCAATGCACTTATACAATTCAGAAAAAATCCACCACCATCCATCAGTTCTACGAGATATGTAGAAGGAATATATGCATCACCCTTTTAAGTATGAAACTGTAATTTGATCATATTTATAATTAGATGAGTAAAGTTCGAATGCCCAGTAATCTCTAAATTCAGGTGAGTAACTTTTCACGTGTTTCAGAACTGATGGGTGACGAAGTATTAATATGGAAAAAGCATGCACTGTAATCTAAATAATCTAATCTCTGAACATTCATGAACTCTGATTCTAAAGTTCTCTGACAATTATGAATCAACCTTTGAGTAAAGTGCATTACATATCCATCAACCTTAAAACTTCATCATACCTGAATGAGTTCTTCACGTGAGTTGTAATGGGTAACAATAACGTTTTGACGATCGTAAACTCTCGTCAAGGAAATATGAAGCTTTCCGCTGACCCTCAAATGAGCATCTTCCGGTAGGATCTGAAAAACAAAATCATAAATAAATTGTTATTGATATTATAGCAATGCTTCGCAAACGCGAAGTTGGCAGGTTCATTGGCATGAAAAGATAGGTAATACTATTTCAATCCGATTCGTCGTTTCATGAAAGGTTTATGCACACAATTTGTGTTCTTTGAAAAGAACATTCAACATCAGTTAACAGAAAACACAAAGCGAGAAAAGAATAAATCATTGGATTGTTGTGGCGTCGTACATTGTTACGGTTACAACAAAATTACATCTACTACTCGAAAAGTTTACGAAGCGTAAATGACGCAAACTTGTACGTTACATCCTTTGCCAAATATTAATCTGAACGAAGCAGTAGAAGAAGGAGTTGCACGTGTAAGTGAAATCTTTGTGTTTCGTCTACCAACTGAATGCATGGGGACAAGTTGACTGACCTCTTTCTGCCTTCTGTGATATTCAGATTCAGATAATCTACTGGTATTCTGTGTAAAAACAATTAATCCGATTTGAATGATTCTTACCTTTTCAAGTCCATCTCGAAGGATCTTCTGGATGTTAAATGAAGGACTGAATGGTCCCAAAGTCTTTGATCTTGCCAATGTAGCGATTCGTAAAACATCTTGGGTTATCTGACCTGGAGAAACAAAAGTTACGAACATTAAAATTATGTTGAAATATGAGTATTAATAATAATACTAGGCCTCATAGATATTCTAATATGTAAATGAATCGACGAAAGGCACCAACTGTAAAGAAGCTATACACGGATGACCACTATTTAATAAATTTGTCCAATATTCTATTCTAGATCTAAAATCGTTCATACGTGGTGTTTTATTATGCCCTGCAAAATGTAATTATTGAAAATGTCATGTAGTTTAATGAACGCGGATTAAATATCTAATCAAAACCGTTGCCATTGATAGCATTTAGGAAGCCTCCTAAAGTCATAAACAACAATAATAACAACTGTTTACTGTGCGTTTAAAGTTTGTGACCTCGTAACAGAAACTCTGAAACTTTTCCAAGGAAGATGAAGCGGAAATCGTAATCAGTATTTCTTTGAGTCTGGCGAATAATTTAGCCGGGCTTGGTTTTGCCTCTACATTTATATAAGAAGTTATCTTAAAGACGAAGGGGACAGTATAAGGGATGTCGCTGTTATCAAATGTTGTGGACCAGCCTTTCATTACAACATAGTTCCAGGAAGGGGTTGGCCTATAATCGTCTTGAAGTATCTTATCAGTCTGCAGCAAATTTATTTTTAATGCGCAGTAATTTGCTTCAAGCCAAACAGGCAAGGAAATCTCAAGGCCTTCTTGACCCTAACTATTGAGAACACATGCAGACATTTTATCACTGTATGAATGAAAGTCGGCCCATTTAGTTCTTCTACGAACCTAATAATTCCATAAGCTTCTAGTATATCCTAGACCAACATCATACCATGTATCAACATTCGATGTGTCTGGTTTTTCCAAGAATTGTAGCCGTACTGTATGGTGGTATATTATCATTGGAGGAATTGAAGAACGGCAACTTAACCAATTGTGAACGAAAGAGATTGGATAGATCTGGAGGTGTGGATGAGCCACACTCCCCTGTCGCCCTTTCAGACGAACATTAAGCAGTTAAGGTTATTGTGGTACCCAAATCTGTCTCATTCTTCTTATGAAGCGCAATACACTTGTCTCAAGATTATAAAACACAATAACCTTGATTAAACTCACTTTTTGCTGTATGAGAATCGCAATAAGAAAAAAAATTGTCAGACAGAAATAACTAAACAAACGAATCACCTATGCATAATGCATTATAAAGCCTCCTTGAACTAATACTGTTAGCTGTAGGCTTATCAAGCTTCTTTGGAATACCTGATTAGGGTTTTTTGATTCCCTGTACAACGACATTAATTTTAAGTAGAACTCAGAATCTCCAGATATGCATTTAGTTTTATATAAAGGCTGAGTGAAATCGTTAGCTTCGTTATGATAAGGGAGCTATAACCATTTGCCAACCTGAACAAAAGCCAGCTCTGTCCTCTCCAGAAAAATATCGGATACGGAAGTATAGCCTCTGGTTTTGTTTCTTAGGATTGTGTGGATTACTTTTTGCCAACATTCCAATTTGAACACTATAAGTAAATCTATTACAGAAATTATTTTTAAAAAAAACTATTTTGCAGGTTTTCTGTAGCCAAAGCAGTAAGTTATGGGAAAGAACTACATGGAAACCAGTATTAATTCTATAGCAAATACATATAATACCAAAGGGACAATGGAGGAAAACTTATTTTGCAAGCTGAGGCTGCGACAACAAGTTGGTTCATTCCTTCTTAATCAGGAATAAAGCATTTAGAAATAAAAACTGAAAAATAACTGACACTGGTCAACCAAACCAAACCCACAAAATACACATCTCGCAGTTTTGCACGATAATCAATTCAACCATTCTAAGAGTACGACGTAGCCAAGCCAGTGTCCTAGAAAAACATTCCCTTCAGATAACCTTTGTTATCAACTTGTCATGAACAATTTGATGTATTCAACATTTAACTCAAATCTAGTATTTGCTTCGTAATAATTAATTGAATTGAAGTCATCATCTTCAAGAATACAGATTTTAAGACTAAAAACAAACGTGAAAGAGCTCTTTCATCAATTTGCAAACGTAGAGAGTCAACTGTTTTTCTTAACATTCTTCAGATCATACAATCTGTAAATCCTTTCATTCCTTCTTGGTATTACATTCTGTAAAATTGCAGCAGATCTGCTGCAGGCAAAACTTCTATACACTCGATGATTTGGCAAGACTCGTGAAACTCCATAACAATTTAACAATAGAAGGAAGGCTCAGCAAAAAAACGTGTTGCATCACTGGAAATTGGAAACCCCAGTTTACTTCTAAAGATTATCATTTCTATCTTTGGCTCTGTATCACCTAAATTGTTAGGGAATTCCATTCCATTCGAATCCAATTTCCTAGCAAATACTGTTCCCTCTCTACAGGTTTCAAACATATGGAAATTCCATATATATGTAGTATGTATATGCATACATACGTTATTAAAAGATATTAGCATAATGTCCCTTAACACTTTTACAAAGGTCAACTGGATTTATTTACAAAATAATGAAAACTGAACCAAGGTGATCGTAATCTGACAATACCTTATACCTAGCTCAACAAAACAACCCATTAACTAACAGTTCATCTTTCATCTGCTGATCTAGTTCATTGAAATCTTATCTCACTCAAAATCTTAATCAACTGTGACGCACAATAATGTATCATTATGGCTGTGATAACAGCGGGGGGGGGGGCGAAAATGTGCAACAAAATGACTGAATGTTAAATAGTGAATCATAATATGCACAACAATTATTTGAAAAGCTCTTAAGTGCGCAACCAAACTTTGACCCAGTATGAGATGACTCATTAAAGCAAACGATAATCTTGCACACACTTCATTAAGTTAATAGGTGGCGATGGAGAGTTAGTACTAATGCTGTAGATCGTTGCATTGTCAGTTACCTATAATTAATTATTAAAGTTGACAATTAGCTAATAGCCAAACATTGTACAGGAACTACTAATATTATCCTTCACCAGTGCACTACCATTACCAAGAAGCAAAGTCGAAGTATTAAACATGAACAACTCTGCTGAATTCCTACCGACTAAAACATAATGTCACATAAATATGCCTTTATCTCTATAATATTATCCATGAAAATATAGCTAAGCCGTTTATAGTTATTGCTTGTTAATTAAAAAGCGGCCAACCAAATTAAGGCGCAATTAAGTCATGTAAAACATTGTCATGAACTTTAGAGCCGTCGGTTCATGGTACACTAGGCTTGCTTGGGATGACATTTGAGATATAGCTCTTTCAATAAATTAAGTACAATTTAATCATAAGCTCCAGCAGCCAAAACTTGTCAAAATAAGTCAGATAAAAGTCTAAAAAATCTCAATGTAGTCAACATGTTGTAGAATGAGATCATCTGTAAATTCATTCCAAGGAATTTAAGAGTTTTATCTGAAGTTTCTGCGGAAAAGTCTAACAAGCTTGTACACCCACTGTATGTAATCACTACATATTATTTGTAAGGCAAGTTATTAAATTATCTAGGATTTGGAATCCCCTCATCCCAAAACAATCATTACCCAATACAAATACATGCGGCTAGCTTTCAAACGAGCAATATCAGCAACTTATAATTAAATATGGAAGTGATTTCATTGCTTAACAGTGATTTTGATATGTATCCTTGAAGAAATTCAGCGTTCAAGACTGAGTCTGCTACTTAAGGCTATTATAAGCTATTAGCGCAAGTTAGTCTGCAGGTTACTCATATGGAAAAAAGGCTAAAATGTTTGTTTAGTTTAGACAGCTATTTTCACTTCGTTTCAATAGACTAATAATTAATTGCGTTGGAGGTTGGACTCAATCCCAGACTATTCAAAGATCATTGCCTATGTTTTCCTAATGGTTGAAATAATTGGCAACAATCGTATCTGACATTTGCATTCCAAACTCAAAGAAAATGAAACAGAATTAAGAAGAGGTTATCAGGAGTATTAAACTTATCACATTGCGGTTAGTGCCTCCTACTCTATATGTACTACTTATTTACGAAGGAAGGACTAAAATCGTTGAACTGGCCATGTGGCCTTGGTAGACAAACAAATTTATAAAATTAGGAATTAAATTGATCACAATTCATAAACCAAAAGCCATTGACTATGGACAATGTTTTGATGCCTGAGTCTGGAACTCTGAGGACAGATTAAACTGTTTAGATATTTCAGTTTTAAACTATGACACTTGATTTCAAAAAATTACAAAAGTTGCTCTTAGCTAAATATTACTATTTACTATTAGCAATTAGAACATGCGAAAGATTTATAGCGTTGTTGACGTCTGGAGGCTACTATCAAAGGAATCGTAATCTGACCAACCGCTGGTATTTATTGACAGTATTACAAGGGAGTGCGGTGTGCAAAACTGAACTGGAGTTCATCTCAAGCAACATAAACCATTCAATGATCAACCCGTAATCTAAATCTTCATAATAAATCAATAAATAACCCTTTCTAATTTAAGGTCAAATAAAAACATAAAGTTTATCCAATGCCCAATAAGCCAGTATTTCTCTATACTACGTCCAACTCAAAAACATAAAGGAAAAGCGTCGTCAGATTGTTGAATATTCATTTCATCATTTCATCATCGTCATCGTCGAAGGAAATAAAAACCAAGTACAAATAAGCCTGCCAAATTATCCCTCTCTGGATCTGTGTTCCAATTCTATGCATCTAAAATGCAATGCTCGCAAGAATGAATTTGAAATGTGTTTTATGAATTTACTTAACAAATTGGATACCACATCCACTAACGAACATGCCTGGAAACTAACCGAGTTATTTAAGAATCCATGTCCTACACATACTTTGTAATGTATTACCTAATCCAACGAATATCAACTCCTGTTTAAACACTTTTCTGGATGTCGATACCAAATGTTCATTTTATTACAAGTGGAGAACGTGCATGCATTGCAAGTTTGCAACTGTAAAGCTCCTAAAAATGAACGAAACCTTGGACCAAATACATATAATTCATTCCTATCAAACTATCGATGTTACTGTCTAACAAAAAGTGAACTGAAATACTGCCTAAAGAACGAATACCAACTGCTGTTTGTAAGTAATGTTGACTAAACTGAATATTAACAAGCTCCTTTCCCTCAGCTTAAATGATGGCTTTGATTAATAACAAAAATAAAACAATATCTGTCACAGACATATCTTTACAACACAGAGTGCAATTCATTAACTATTGACTCTCCCTCCAGCATCTGTGATAATGCTGTAGGGATTGTGATCTGACGAACTTGCATTTCCTTTCTTTGCTCTTTAATGTTTGAGGACAGGTCAGCTTTTTAAAGTCCAATTCTGCAATCTGCAAGTGTAGCTCTTTTTGACACGAGCGAGGAATTATAGGCAATAAAACATTGTGGTTTGAGCATAAAACTGGATAAGTACTATTTATAGTGGTGTGAGTAAGCTTTGATTTGTCACACTATTTCAGTGTCTCAATGAATGACAGCCTTTTACATCCTGCCACAATTCAGAACCTTTGAAATGTCTGAGTTGCAATATTTCATCTTCTCTACGGAATTAAATATAATAATAATTTACGCCTTGTATCAGCAAAACTTCTGCTCGTAAATTAGACTAGACTGTAGTCCTCTTATAATAATGAAAAGCTCTTAAACTAGAAACATTCAAATAAATAGAAGCACGCCAATGTTATTTTGTGTCTTATATAGTCAACATTAAAGTGGTCAATATGTAGTAAATAGTAAAAATAACATTCAAATTTTGTAGAGCTATATAATTTAAAATATCTCATGAATGTGAAGAGTAACCCCAAACAATGGATTCCAATAGGAACACAAAAACATCGTACGATACTCTCTAACTTGAATGAAGTGGGCCGGGCTTACTAATATAGTATGAAACTGCAATATATACGAGGTTTACCTTCCCAACACTATACCGTGTTAACGAAGAAGAAATACGTGACTGAGGTGAAGAATGAAAACTTCTTTCCGATAAATACTTTAGCCATATATCCTTATTAGAGACAGATGTAGTCATTTCAGTTTGTAGCTGTCGATTTCTAAACACTAAAGGCCAATATTCTATGAAGTTCTATGTATGCATACACTTTAATACCAAAAGCCAAGGGTATCTCCCACATTTCCAACTGGATCAAGAATGTACCTGAAGAATTGAGCTCAAATTCATTTGTCACATTAGCTATGCCCTTCCCGAGATTTCCTATCCCTCTGCCTATCGCCCTCGGATCCAGAATCCGTGAAAAGTTTACCTCACCATAACTATAGGTTTAGTAAGTGTCCCTAACTTATTAAGCAAAAGCAACTATGTAGCCAAACTCCAATCTATTCATCCCCAGATGAAAACTGACCCACCATCCACTTTTCCAATACCAAATATCTTGACGGCCTCGGCACCGTAACCATAATGATACTATAATCATTCTATAACAACTACCTACCATTTACTACCATACCAAGTCCCAGACTGCAGGATGAAGGGATCTGAGACTTTCTTGATCTGCCCTGGTCAGTTCATTTGGGTGAAAGAGAGAAAAAACAAGTTGATACACCCTCTTACAATTTTATGCAAAATCTACATCATCCGTATCTCCAAATCTGTGCTAATTTAAAGAAGCTGCCTAACTTCAGAAGTGTGGTATGAGATTTAGATTGACAAAAAATGAAATATGTACTTACCTAAAGGGGCATCACATAATAGACAACAGGCAGCAATAGCCCCAGCAGATGCACCGGAAGCTTTATTAACGACCAGGTGAGGTGCGTATTTTTTCAGGCAGGCAGCCACACCCACATGGTAAATTCCAAGAAATCCACACCCAGCAAAAGACAAGTTGAACTTTGTCTTGTTTGACATGTTAATCTCAGAGTGGGGTTACTTAAGGCCTTTCTGGCAATTAAGTTAACAAATATTCACGGCACTTTAAGGCTCTCTCTCTCTGTTTCCTTATGAAAGGAGTCTGGTATTGAAATTAGATCGAGATGGACGCAAGAACTTAGGAAACTGAGAACAAGGGCTTGGAAAGTTAATTGCAAAACTCCTATTTCAAAGGCAGCAGTGGAATTGCAACTGGGATGACTTGTACAGAAGTGCAAAAGGTTTCTGCTTCAACAATTTTTCTTTGTTGATCCCCTTGGTAGGAAAAACAAGTGACTGTAGTCAGTCTAGTGTGTGGACGTATAGTGTCTGTAGTTGTTTGCAATTATATAGAAATGTGATATATTTGCAATATCTATGAAGTATCTGTAATCGGCACACTAAGCCTCGTCTACGAGCTTAGCTGTGAGTTGCCTCCTTATCTGTTCGTCGATGATGATGAAGGCAACAATCACGGATTGTGTACCTCAAACTCAGAGTAATGGATTGGCTCAATTTTAAGACACAAGAAGGGTAGTTAGTATGTAAAGGTGAAGTGATATGGTCTCTACTTCTTTCGTCGTTTGGTAGTTTTAGGGAAAAGTTTAAGTAACTTAATTGGTCTCTCTCTCTCTAAAGAGGTTTACTTGACGAAGGTTAGATGGGAAGTGAACAGAACAGAATTCTGAGGCCAACTGATGGGAGGGAACGAGACTTACGAGCAATTTATACTCTAAACACTATCCAACTTCATTCTGTACTCTAGGATTGGCTCAAAAACGTGGTGTGTTGAGGTTCAGAGTTATCATCCCCTCGCCCTCAGCATCTTCAGTCCTCAAAATCATCCTGTACGTTGTATTCCGTATAGCCAATCTCCTCTAGCATGGTTTTATAACAAGCAAAAACTACATTTACCTACGTGTGGCTTCGTCATCATTTTTTGTGCTCAATTCCCCCTCCCCCTCTTGTATTCATGCGAATGCTTTGGAGCTCGAATAACCAGAAGGCCCAAGATACAACGAATAGCTTCTAGTACATAATATCGGCTGAAGCTTGTAAGCTTTACTTATTACAGCCGAATGTAGTCTGAGTTTGTAGAGGAACTTAATTTCCGAGACTTATTATAGTGAGCAATACCCTTGTTGGATTTTGGGAGATGAATCAAATGATTTTAAGATTGTCCATCCACCGAGCCGCTTTTGCTGGATAAATGACAAGAGAAGAGGAAAGTTATGCAGAAACGGAATCACACGTAATACGCAGCTTCCTATCCTGAGCAGGAGAGGTATCAAGAATAACGAGAGGATTTTGCTTATCGGTTTAATAGCTTGGGATTTTGCATCGCATTTTGCACGAATGACGGACAACTAATTGGAATTAGTAGGTTGGGGAATTGGTTTCCAGTTTTGCGTGCCGTGAAATGCTCTGGTCCTGGAAACATGTTGACTGATTGTTGAAATCTGATGTTGATTATTGACTTTGCGATGGACAGAAGTGATAGAAATTACAGGGATGGTTTATTGATTTTAATTTCCTGTGAATATATACTTGTAAGAACTATGGGGTTATCGTCACGTTCATGTAATGTTTGTCACCTTCCAGTTGACTTTGTGGAGCTATAGGTATGGCTTCCTTCATAAATAAACACCAAAATAATATACGTCGTAAGAAAAGTTATTGACAACCTCTGATGTTGCACACGAAGAAGATGAAGATGATTTCATCTGCTTTCCATCATTCCTTTCCTGATAAGAGAATTACATCGTCTTCTCCAAATTTCTTTGTATCCAGGAGAGCTAACATCGGAAAAGTCCGTTGAAGTGCGTACATTTTTGTTATACATAATGGAGCTACATAATTCTGAGGCACTGAAAACGTTTACTGTCAGAGACCATTAAATGAAAAACACTGCTTAAAATCTTTGAAATGTTGTCTTCTCCCGTTTAAGGGAGTTCTCCCTATTATGCCAACATGGTATGAAGGATTATGGATTAGATCTATAAGTTAGGATTTCGTATCATACTGGTCAATGTAGGTACTTAATAGGAAATATTTCCATGTAATAAACGCCAAGAATTTCACTCGGTGGTAGCCAGTAGTCTAGGCTTCTTGGCCGTTAGAACCTTTTCCCGAAATCCCTTTGTAATTTGTTGTTGTGCCTTCTTGTCTTGACCCCACATGGCATCTTGTGCAGCTCTATATTTGTTGAGTGTGTATACTCGATTTATGTCCCATATAGGTTGTAGAAAAATTCCAACGTTTGATATTTTCCTATGATGAGGGGTTTTAAGTAGCCAATCTGGAAAAATATTTGTGGTGTTGGCCAGACTACTGCTTCAAGATTGGTGATCCAGAGTAAACAAAGTTACACGCCTCTAAATTTCTAGTGTTTACTTCTTGATATGTATATGTTGTAAAGGAACCTGAAACCCTTTAAGGTGTAAGGTTATCATATTGTTATGACTTATGAATGACGAGTCATGGAATTTGAGCTCAGTTTGTATTTATTACGATGTTTTAAATGACAGCACTTGTACACAGCCTGCTGAAGTCAAATCTTTGGTATTTTATGAAGTTCTGGACATTGAATGTCGCAGATCTCAGATTTTTTTAAGTTTTAGAGTAGGAAGGGTTCACCACGTCGTAAATAGCTCGTATAATGTTAAGACAGAAGCATACGTAATCGTGAAAGACCATAGAAGCGAAATACAGTCATTAAAATACAATTATTACAGTACTATTTGATAGAAAATATCCATCAGCATGAAAAATGAAATATATTATGGACCAATCGAACCGCAGAAATTTAATGCTTAAGATGAATAATAATTTGTTTAGCTGCACACGAGACTTTTTTTTAGCTAATAAATTCTAAAAAATGAGCAATATCTGAATTTTATAGACTTTCCTATTTTATTAGTTTTTATCACTTTATACTTAAATCTTTAAAATGCATGAAGCTTTAGATTTACAATGAACATTTATTATTTACATTTGTCATTAAATTTGGTACCCAGACGAAACTTGCATAAATATTTTTAGTTAGCGAGCATGTAGGGTGAGGGGCTAAGAATTCATTCCGGTGAGCGACCACGTCACTCAACGGTTATGGACTCTTCGGCCATGTCGCAAAGTAAAGCCCAGAAGGCCAAATCCAGTTTATAGGTTCACCGCAGGTGCACCGAGAAGTTGAGAGTATTTGATTGTTTATATAATATTGCATCCAATATTTTTAACGATGACACTAAACTGTAATTACAGTATAGCCACTCAGTACTCCAGTATAATCTGTAAAAATCAATTTAAACTGTGTCTGAATGAATTATCACTTCAGAAAGTATGTATTTCACTTTATGCAATTTGATTCTTTGTTATTTTCCATTTACCCTATAGTTCCAAACCAATTGGAAAATGTTTTTATAAGTCCTTATCTCTTAACTTCGTCGTTGATCATAATTTTCCATTAATAATCAAGTGTATAGTATTTCATACGATTTCAATTGAAACTCTTTCGAAACGTTGACTACGTTCATTTAAAAATTAATGAGTAAATTTCTAGGGTGTTTGCTTCTTTTCGTTGCATGGAATGTCATATTTTAACTTGTGGAACATGGAAATACAGGACATGTCTAAATAATTACTCTATATTGTACGAGAACTTTGAATCCGAGCATTTTTTGGAACAAAGTCATGATCATAAAAAAATTAATTTGTAAAATATGTTATTAAAATAAAACCTCAATAATGCCATTAGTCAACGTTTTGTTCCCATTATTATTACGAATGATAAAGTTCAAGCTCAGGGTTGTAAGTGTATTGTCTATTATCTGATACATATTATCTGTAAAATTCCATCTGAATTTAATTTGATGCCATTGAATTGTCTTAGAATCAATTTGGGAGTAGAGTTACAACTAAATTGCACATATTTGTACCAAGGCTTATTTCAAATTTTAAATCAAAATTAAAATGTAATACAGTAGAATCAATATGGGACTTATACAACGGAGAAACCCAGTAAGGACTGTCGAATTTGCCGTTAAAAAGTTCAAATTGATCATTTAGGAGGTTAAAGAAGTACTTCCTTTTTTGGAGAAACCAAACTGTAAAATGGCCTTGGATTAGATATTATGCGATTAAAATTAAGATAATCAGCAGGAACGTTACTGGCAAGTACAAGAATAACAATATGGAAATACAATTCTTGCTGTGGTTTAAACTCGTCCTATCATGGTTTGGCTCTTGACGTCAATTCTGTTTCTTGTGAGAGAAATCTCGGAGGAATTCTCATAACTATAAATTAGCAAAAACCCACATTAATTATCTCTTATTCTACACGTTAATTACGATTACATTTAAAGAAACTGCATGTTCATTCCGAATCTGAAAATCGGATTGAATAACATGTTATGTCTGTTAAAAAGCTAGATATTACGTGTTGGACCTCTTTAAAGTTTGACCTTGTCTTTTGACTTTCCAAAACTTGGAAACAACTAAAGCAAGAACAAAATCGTTACCATGTCCAGACCTGAATCCAAATTGGTTATTAGTAGTCACATAAACAAATTAAATGAGATTTGAATTAAGAAATATAATTGCTTGCAATCTGATAATAATGAAGGTTGCAAAACTAATAACTGTAAATGTGGAAGTGGATTAACTCCAGCTTTAGTTAATTGATCTTGATTATGAGTTGAATTTTGTATGAACTAACGATGCTTGTACGTCATTAATATGAAAATCATGTGATGGTAAAGCATAAATACATTACCGAATGTGTACAAATAAGTTTCTTATTACTGGAGAAGAGACGATCTCCAAGATAAGATGTCGAGAGTCCTAAATGGATTCTCTATTTGAAGCAATAACTTATGTATGCAAACAACTTCTGGATAACCTTTAAAATTAATGTATGTACATTAAACATATTACGTTAGCATAGGTTATGTAGTATTGAAGTTGATATCCAAAGAAAAAGACAAACAACGAAGGTTTCCAGTTGAATTAGTCTCAATGTCATCTGGAATATTTGGATGCGGGACGGGAAGTTAATTTAGATGAATGGAAAAGCATGTACTTGACATGTCCGTACAGCAGAAATATCGGTAAACAGAGCTCGTACGATGTAATAAAGGCACTTCACCATCACCTAGATACTTAATAACTAATTAATTACCGATTCCAAATTCGTCATCTTCTCTCCTTATATTGGTTTACATTTCTATATGACCTGCTGTATCGTAAATACCGACTGACTTACAAAATCAGTCGGCAGTAAATTCATTCATAATGAGGATTGAAAGATTAGAGGCTAGTTGCTTTTAAAATGTTCTGCATTTATATTTCTACTATATGGATGGATTTAATGGGACGGTTTATCAATTATAATTTTGCCTACTGAGAGGTAATGGCATCCAGAAGGAAGAATCCAGACAGAGCAACAAGTTTGAGGCTCCTATAGAAATTTATATCAAGTATGACATGTGAGTATTAGCAAGCGGTCACTTGTCTCTCATTGAAATTACAAGGTACAGACGGATGGACATGGGTTTGTGTATTTAAGTCTCCAAATAATCATCAAAACATGATATGGTAATGATACGATCGTTTGAAGACCAGGGATTGGATAAGATGAGAACACTCCCATGTCTATTGAGCAATTATTTTGTACATACACACATTTGCATTCCCTCGTGTCTGTGTACTCCGTCTGCTGCGTATTTCGGTTTATCTCGATTAAATACCTTTTCATTACCCTGGGCTCCATTGCAATGTACCACTGACCGTAAATAGCCAAAGATATACCCCTTGAAATATGACGAGACAACAGATAAAGGTTGGCATTGCAATAATATTTTGCGTAGCATTGACATTTCGGCAATAACTTGCAAACTTGCATTGCATGAAGATGAACTGCGAACACCTCTGGAGTCTGTATTACTGGGTCAGAATGGCATGGCCGTACGTACTTGTAAACTTGTAATATAGTTCAGATGGGATCCATGGATTATAATTCTGAAGCCAAGGTCCCTCAATATATTTAAGTTTCCAGACCAAATAAAATGTTCCACCGTACGTGACGTTGAACGTGTCGATTCCAGCTTCCAGAGCAAGATTTGGCTGATCTTTATGATTGATTGCACGCTTTGACTTGTTTTGATGAATAGTGAGATGGAATTATGATAAAAGGCAGTTCATTTTTTCTACTTACTGGATGTTTATTTGACCCAGATTTCAAAGGATTGATTAAGTTAGGGAGATTTACGATTGCGAAATTTTAACCTTTTATCAACTGTTTGGCTGTTGATAGTTTAGACCAGTCAACAGCTTACTCAATTTGCTTGCGTATATACCAAATCATTTGCTAGTGAGGATGACTCGAATTCATGAATTATAAAAGTCATAATCAGTTATTCAGTACAAACAATGTTCTTTTATTGAGCGCCCTTGAATGGTGCAGAATGGAAGTTGTTAAAAGATTGCACAGGAAAAAAAGCAGCTCAGGAATCTTTTATCTTAAATGTCATGGGAAGGTCCATAAAAGAATGCATTTTAAAATGATGCACTCAGAACTCTTTATAAAATATTAAGCTTTAATTTCATGTCTCAACATCGTATGTATTTCACAATTTTGACTACTGTTTGTTTGATGAAAAGGAAAGAGCTTTCTGTTCACGGCAATTTAAAACATTGCATGGAATTGCTTATTAGCCTTTACTGGAGGTCAGTAAATATAAATAAGGTTGAAAAAAAACTTTTTGGTTTAGGGACAGAATCCAAACCCAAAATCTGTGATTCAAACAAATAAAACTGACCCAATAGTGTTCTGTTTGATTATTCAGAATAGGCTTCTTAACAGCATTAGGGGAAATAGTTCTAGAAAACTTCCTCGAACATCTAAACAGCAATTTTGAACTGTAAATTATGATTGACGACATAACTATATGAAACTTCGGAAATGCATCCACAGAAAAATCAACCACGTTTTCGAAATTTTGGTGAGAATACAAACGAGTTTTTCGAAGTTGATCACTGCTGTATTACATTTCGTTACTTCGAATTTTGGAATACATTGAGTGGAGTCGTTCTATCGCCGGCAGCTTATGCCGTACTCTTATTACTTCAACCTTGACCTTTAAACTATTAAGTCATCATTTAGAATTACTGTTTCGTCCGTTGTCCGTCGTTATAAGATCAGTACCGGGGGATCACGAAATCTTAAGCGCTTACATGCATAGATAAAGATTGTATAGAAAAACAATTATTCTTTAGTTGTGCTTAATGAAATGAAGGCATTTTTACTTAAAGGTTTAGTCCGTAAATATTGGAAACTAAGTCGGAAAAGCTGAATATTTTCTTGCAATCAAAAACAAAACCATAAGCTTTCATTTTAATTATAATTCCATCCAATTCATTAAAAACTATTGACTTGATATCTGATCACGATAAGCATCCTGAATTGTATTAATATATCACATATCATGTCTCATTTTTCAAGCCTCTATCATCATAATAATATAATACAGAAGATGGGAAATCCCTATGTAATTGTTTGGATGCTTTGTGGGAATTTTACGAGGTCTGCTTTTTTCAAGTATCTACATGTTTCGCCACATCTGCGTGTTCAGTTCATTCCATACTTACACCTAGAATGATATCATAATGATAAAATCGCAAGTCAAGTTCATGGCTGGGCTAAAAAATAATGAAGATTGCCCGTACATTTTTTTAGGCTGCCGAATAATAGGGTTTACGGCCTGCTGTAAAATGCAATCGTAATATTCATGGTAGATAGTTGCAAGTGAATAAAGTTTAAAGTTGTGCATGGCCTCCTTGAAAAGTAATTTAAACGTGGTGGATTCCCCATAAATATTATTCAACATCCTACATCATCCAACAATCCTACACCTACTTAACTAGACAGTAACAGTTGGTTAAGCCAAATTCCCATCGGAATTACTAACTTCTTCAGGCTTTTGAACATCCATATACATAATCAGCTAGTCTCTCATATAAAACTTTATTATGTATTTGTTGCCGTCGCTGTTCGGAGATTACGTAGAGGGCAATTCTAAAAGCCCTGTCCCTGTGCCTGTACTACAAGATATGATTAAAAATGATTCAATTAGCTAGGAAACGAAGTGCAAATGAACTCACGCTAATTACATAGAGATAAGGTTTTTTTGCTGGACGATTTGTAATCATTATGAATGAACAGGCATTTTATTTTAGATGAAGACATGCACAAGAGTTCTTAACAAAGAAAGTTGAAAATTGTAATAAACCCGGAATAAAGTACGTCATCACATACAATGGGTATTTTCCAACATTGTAAACTAAATGGAATAGCCAGCCAGCACAAGTACATGCAAATGTTTTTTCCTTCTTCCTGCTTCTCATAGTAATCAACATTGGTAACTTCAGTCCGAAATCAGGTGGACACTGAACTGGCAGATTTGGAAAACTCGTTTTTTTCTCGATAAATTCCAGGAAATTCCCACACTTCTATTTTTCACAGTAAACCTTTCTCTCATTCAATCTCGCTAACGAATGCATCCCACAATTAAACAATGCATAACATAACGCTTAAGGATTTATGAGAAGCTATTCAAAATTGAATTAATTGTGTTAATGTGTGTTCATGTGTTAATTACTGTTAATCCAATTTTGTCTACAGATTTTTCAACATTTAATTCAAGTGTATTAAACTTCCAGGGAAATGCTCGAAAATTCACATGCTTCATCATAAAATAAGCCTTAACTTTGCATTCTTCAAGTTCTTCTTCGCATACCATTCACAACTCCTAACCAAATCCACAAGTAGAGAATATTAACGACAAGATGGCAACAGTCAGGAATAAGGAAAACCTTTTCTAAAAACAGTTCAGGAAATGGATGAATTTCAAGCGTGTGATCCTTATTAATAATATTAATATTTCTAATTAGAAATATTATTATGTGAGAGATGGAATTGATGAACTAACTGAACCAACCTTAATAAATGACAAAAAAGATAATGATTAAAGTATGTTCCCATATTTCCAAGATCAAAACAAAACAGAAAATATGATTCTGTATTAAAAACTAGCAAACGATATTGTTTGCAGAAATAGACCTAACTTTTTAATGATAAGAAGTTTCTAAGTCCATTTAAGAATGAGATCAGGTGTATCAGAATAAATCTTCATGGAATTCCACCCCTGCCCTAAAGCCAACATGGTTCAAAGCTAGATACCCGAATCGTTGAGGAGTCGATGATGATGGTAAAGTATCAGTCCCTTAGAGTTTTCAATAAACCTTCATTTATCATCATAGGTGTATCAGACAAAGGCTACCTGGGCTGAGAATTAACTCTGGAATTTGACCCCACACAAACATAGTTCATAGCAGCTAAATACCTCAATCGATATTGATGTAGCCGATATTAAACTGCATGTATTTATTATCCAATAATCCCTGCCGCTATAATTTTAGTATCGAGTAAGGCATCCTTATCATTAAGATGACCTAGACCTTTGCTCTTTTCTTATTGACCTTTTGAGACAATGAAATAGCTTCGAGGGACGAATATAGTGTTCTACTATTACCAGGCTTGAACCACGGTTGACGGTTGGATAGCAAACATTTTGTTGGCAAAAATAGACTTATTGGGCCATATCTATAAATTCTTACTTGAAGAGGTCCTTTACAATTTTTTGCAGTCCATTTGAGAATGCTATCATAGGCTTATCAGATAAATGCTGGAATTCGCCCTGGAATTCGACCCCACATGCCAACATGGTTCGCAGATGGTTACCCAAATCGTTGAGTTGTCGATGTTGCTGGCGCAGTATCGCCCATCAATCCCTGTCGCTATAATTTTAGTACGGATTGAGGTAGTCTTATCATTAAGATGACCTAAACCTTTGCTCTTTTCTTATTGACATTTTGAGACAATGAAACAGATACGAGGGACGAATATAGTGTTCTAACGATTACCAGGTTTGAACCACGATTGACGGTTGGATAGCAAACATTTTGTTGGCAGAAATAGACGTGGGGCATATCTAACTTTTTACTTGAGAGGTCCCTTACAATTTCTGAAGTCCATTTGAGAATGCTATCATAGCATAGGTTTATCAGACAAATGCTGGAATTCGACCCCGCCCAAAATCGTTCAGTTGTCGATGTTGCTGGCGCAGTATCGCCCAACAATCCCTGTCGCTATAATTTTGGAATGGATTAAGATATCTTTATCAATAAGGTAACCTCGACCTTTGCCCTTTGAGCTAGTACTGTAGTAAATGAAATATAAACCTACCTACCCTTGCCTTTGTCATATTTAAAAAAATATGTTGATAAAAATAAAATGACCGTTGATACAAATTTAATATAATTTCACTCGTAAAGCTGCTACGGTTAGCATGCTAATATTCCTAATGTGGTAAAAATAGTAAAAATGGTTTACAATTAAATGAATGTACTCAGCACTCTTCTCATCGAGATGCGAGATATTAATCCAATAACTAATCATTGATTTTAATTACAAAGATTTTTGCTCTGAAAATTCCATCATTAATTTAGAAATTGACCAATTGAGCTTATATCGTTGTTTGTTTGTTTGCTTGTTCATCTTTAATGTCTTAATGTTACAACACCACCTTAGGGCTGATTTCAAACATCGACATTGCTCCATAATCATACATCTTATTTCTGTCCTCCTTGATCAAGTACGTTCAGCATTTTGACCACGGTATTTACCATTTCTGCCGGGTGGTAAGATTGTCGTTTGGAATATTTTTGAAAATACCTATGTAGTTTTGAAGATTATCCTATGTATATGTATACCTACCACAACCTATGGAATGTAGATAGGTATATGAATATATGGAAAGGCATGAAGAAGAAGAAAGAAAATAGATTGATTGGAGAGTTTGGGCTTATTTAGTGTCAAAAGTCACAAAAACAGCTTATCTTTAAAATCATTTGTGAAGGCTGAAAAAACAGTCAATCCAAGTGTCAATAGTTTTAAACGTTAGTGGAATTCCATATACGTTCGTATATATTCGATGTTTGCTGTTCGGAATTTTCTATACATTATTGGTATACCAGCGTTTTTGCCCTTTGTTTGAACATACGTCGTACACGTCGCACCATCCAATTCGGGGTATAAAAGGAGCTGCAAATCCTCATAAGGCATCACTTCTCTCTGCGGTTTCAAAGAGTCAAAATCTCAATATTTCACTTAGATACTGCTGTCAGCTAATCTATAGCACAATGGAGCCGAATAAGCCGAAGTCTATTTTCGACAGTCCTAGTCGAAAACCAATCCCGACTTGCTCCATCGTACGCGGCGACATTAACGGTCCCCGGAAGTCGGATACACAAAATCGTCATCAGGGGAATCAGCGGAGTTCACGTCCCAAGGAGCCATCTGATCTCAATAAGTACGATTTTTTTTTAAATTATCCATTTATTGTGTATTTCACTAAAACTGGGTCATCATCGTATTCTTATTTGCCAATTTAATCTTTTTTTTCGCCCCGGTCAAACTTTCTAATCGACTGTAAGTCAAGCAAACAAATCTCTCAGTTTTCGAATTCGGCGTTTATTGTCTAGGTTTTTTTTTTAAATTTCTCTGACCTAATGTGCTTTGAACCACCTAGCAGTTGGCTTACTACGGGTATGATTTTTATCCCGTCTTGTGTTCTGAAATTTATTTACAGCTCAATTATCAAGAACAAAGAAGGATGTTTTGAACTCGTCCCCCCAGAACGAAAGCCTAGGATTGGAAACCTTCCAGATCCTAAGCTTCTCGACGAATACGACGGGATGCCCCAGTTTGAAATGACAATTGAAAACGTGCTAGGCTCTCACCTCATGCAAATGATCCCAATCGATGACATCACAAGTGGAAGCTACGACAACTTCGAGATCGAAATGAAAGCCCTTACTAAGGACGGCGGGGTTCGTAAGATAATCATCCAGAATGGAAATGGTACGAAGGTTCCGATGGATTCGACGGTCTGGGTTAAGTACATCGGCTTTGTGGAGGGCAACGACGACCCTATTGATGCCTACTCAAGTCGAGAAAAGATGTCGTCCATCAACATTGGGGAAGGGGCAGCGTTCGCTGGACTTCTGATCGCATTTCAGAGTATGGAGGTCGGGGAGATTTCCAAGTTTCTAATCAGCTCTGAATACGGTTATGGCAAATTGGGATGCCCGAATCTGATTCCGCCGAGTAAGCCGTCTTAATTTTAGACTCCAAATGTCCTGTTTGATTGTAAACCTTTCCTGTAGTTAATCTTTCACTGATCATGCGAAATGTATACTTTTCAGACAGTCGTCTCTTCTACGCCATCGAGATGGTCAAGTTTACTGTTGGCCCTGAAGAAAAGCCGGTCTGGAAGATGAGCTCGAAGGAACAAAGAAAATTGGACTTTGAGGTCGTTTTCAAAGCTGCTGACAATCTCCGCGAGGCCGGAAACCAGAAGGCCAAGTTCAAGCTATACCACTCAGCCCTAGAACGGTACGGTTACCAATGACATTGTCTTTCTTGTCGAGTCTTAAATTGCTGAGTTGTTTAATTTTAATTACCCACTACAATATTCAGAGAATTTAATTGTTGCTTCATAGGTACGAAAAGGGCTTGAAGATCTTGAAGAATGCCTGCATACTTCTGAAGAAAGAAGAAGTTCAGATGTTTGGCTTAAAGTACATCTTTTACTCTAACCTGGCTTTGTGTTATCTTCAACTTGATGAGCCCAATCTGGCTGTAACTGCCTGCAAAGCTGCCCTCGGACCAGACATGCCAACAGCCCAGGCTAAGCTTTACTTTCGGTGAGACTGGCTAATTTTTATATCATGGTCTAATTGTGTTGTAGGTTAGATGCTTCTAACTAATCATGGTCCAGCCTGTCCGGATTAAATGTTGGACACATATTTTTTCATTTGCTGCTTATATGTGTTTTGCAGGTATGCTACGGCACTTTTGAAACTCGAGAAAGCTGAGGAGGCAGAACAATTTAGCCAGAAGGCTGAACAACTGGACCCTCGGGATTCCAAGATTCTGGAGTTACAGAGACAGGTATGAGTTTAAGGGCGACTTCCCCTTGTATGCCTTATGGGTCAGAGGCTATCCTGGGTTTATCTTAACTTGACTGTTTATTTTATTGCTTTCAGATTCGATCAGCATTGCATAAGGAGGATAAGGTCAAAATTAATCTTTGGAAGAAGATGTGCAAAGTCCCTCTGACTACTCTTGCGGAGGACTAAGGGCGACCCTCGATGCTGAATCAGGGATATGGAGAAAGAGCTTAGCTAGGAATTTTTTTCTTTTCTGATTGTTAAATTTAAGGTTGCAACTTGTAGTTGTTAGTCTCCATTTCGTTTAATCGAGCTGTTTTATTTAAAGCTTAGACATTTTTTTCTGTTCTTACCGTTTATTTTTACGATTCCAGTTTAATATTCGCAATTTCGTAGATTCAACAAGTTTTATTAACTTACAGTTGGTAGTTTTCATTGTTTACTAACTTATAGTTGGTAGTTTTCATTGTTTTCGTTGCATCGAAACTGTTTATTTAAGAGCTTGGTTAGGAATCCTTCCTGTTACAGTTTAAATTTACGATTCCAATTTAACATTAGAGATTCCATCTATTTGTTTCATCGAATTTGTTTTATTTGGAATAATAAACTTGAAGTGTACCGATGTTGGGATTACACTTATTATTTAACCAACTACAACCACTAAATAGCAATTGCGTACACTATAAGATTTCATTTCAAAGATTTAAGCGGTTCTAGATTTCATTTCAAAGATTTAAGCGGTTCTAAACAGCAACTAGGTTTCCCATCTCATAAACTTGTATTTTCATGCAAGTATATTGATTGTCCCTTGAAGCGTAATGTGCCACTTAATGGGGTGCTTCATTGTATGAATAAACTAAACTAAACTACAGATGACAGTATGTATGACATCAGACAAGGCAAAATGAAATATAATAATGTGACACCATGATGACCGATGGACGACAGATTGATAGTTTGCAATTGGGACATTGGCCCTTGGACCACTCCATACAGACGGTTAGGATTTGCCATCCGGCTGCACTTCATAAAACTCAGAACCGTCGGCAAATCTTTAATTGGAGAATGTTATCTGTAATTTCTCAAGTACGACACAATTTAAAAGTGAAGAGAGACTGCTGAAAAGCCGAAAGTCCAAAGAGATATAAAATATAATTTATTTGTAATTGCTCGTCCCGATTTACGGATAACTATGAGTGAAGGAGGCTATCTCATCAGATAATGTAATTAATTGTAAAAAAAGAAGTAATGGACAGTATCTTATTAACTTTCATAATAAAAATGAATGAATAACTGAGTTCATAGTAACGTTCATAATACCTGAGTTCATAGTAAAATCGTCATGATTTTTGTTGCAAATGAATCCCTCGTATATGTATCCCTAACATCTCTTGTGGTTCCATGGTCTACTCCGTCCCAATGAAAACAGCGATCGGTGACAGTTTCGACTGTGAAGCCAAAACATTGCAATTTCAAATTGAACATTTATATTGAGGATATACTAAATGTTTGGATTTGGACAAAAACCAGTAGCGACTTTCCAATATTTCTGTTATTTCAATAATAAATGTGCTAATAAAATAAATCCCAATGGGGTTTTTCACAAATTATGTTGAAATGTAAACCTTAATTAGAATACAGTACCACAATTAAGGACAAAACCTCCAAAATGAAAAAAATGAGTATGATACATCAATCGAACCGTAA
>JAQFZA010000315.1:0-27686 GCA_034695115.1 Desoria olivacea
CCGATTACACTTTAGATGGTACCAGAGACTAAAACCTACCTGCGAGGCCCGGCACGGGCCTGTGGGCCCGCTAGTATCCATATAATACGATATCATACCACATGCATGTAAGTAATAGATAGTTGAGTAAGTTGAATACATAGCCAATTTGAAGCTGGAAGTAACCAATCCGCCCCTGAACATCTCCACCAAGGAGAGGGTATTATGGACAGGTTGAAGTTTTTGGAAGAATCAGCCGAATGAAAGCCAGAGGGCCCAATTCATAAATGGGGCCCAAGGGGGCTATTGACTTATCGTCGGTATAGCACCTTCATTCTATACGACCCATACAGCATCTCCAAAAACGGTAGCCAATCAGCCTACTATACTATACCTCTGATATAATTCTATAATAGCACGAGACATTAGATGCATTTCTCTACGTTCTAGAGATTCCACACCAGACAAACGGACGGTGATAGAAAGGAACAAATGATATTAGAGGAAATGCTGCAATTTCCATAATGGCTACACATGTTCGATTTCATCTGAAGAATTAGCCGGTGTGCCTAAATCAAATGCCAGCACCGCGTGTGTGTATTACCAGGCCAGGCGGATATAATTATTTAAGATTGTATAAATTACACATCCCCGAATACAGATACGATAACCTGACTAAGTTACAAATACAAGACAAAACTTCTTGTCCATGAGAATCTGGATTTGAGACTATAGGCTGGAATTAGTTACCTGTAAATTGAGGAGTGTTGTGATTTGAGGCAGCTGTTTCCCCCAGAATTCTTGGGGATTATATGACAGTGAATTTATTCATATAGAAAGTAAATGGAAGAAAGTTTCTACAAAAGAGTAAGAGGAGAGAAAAGCTTTGAATTTTCCAGTGTGTTTTACCAGTTAATACTACAAGATAGGAGTTCCCCGGCTCTCCGTCTACAAAAGTTTTTTTCATTCTCCTTAAAGAGATGAGTCCGTAATAGAGAGATATACTCTGAATGAGTCTAGGACGTCGTAGTAGGAGTAGCGGTTGAAAATTGGAAGTAGATGGATACATCTCCAAGTCTCCAGGTTAGTATTACCTCGTCAGAGTCAGTGTGTACATTCTGAGAGAGAGAAAGAAGAGATAGAGTGACTATATGGTTGTTAGCAGGACGAGAAGACAGAACAAACGGGCCAAGAAAGAGGTTCTAAACGTGCCTGGCTTCCTAAAGTCTTGAATTTGTTGAAGGAAAGCTGAGGAAAGTCGGAGAGTTTTATTTCGCTATAGAAGTATGGAATGGAAGATACTATGTACCCACCACCACCAGACCACCACTACTACTCAGAGGGACTCTAACTATTGGAACTATGTACGAAGGGCTAGGAAAACAAGGTTTGAGCCCAAAAGCCACGGTGCCATACCCATACCACACACAACCATCAGGACCGCATCCATTCGACGTACTAATATACTAGGAAGACTGCTATCATCGTGCGAAATGGACTAAGTCAAGTATATAAGGCGACCATCACCAAAACTACGGGCATTATCTTAGACTATCCTAAAAACCAGGGTTTTTTCTCCTTTGGAATGAAACCTAAGTAAGGGAGAGGGAACAAGTTTATTCCCTTTATGTCGCATATTAACTTACACCTTCTTTATCATCTTTGTACTAGGAATGACTAGGATGTAGAGAGAGATGGGAACATATCCACATCTCTACATAGTCCTGCCATTTTAAAGAAAATTTCAACTGCCATTGGCCATATAGAACATGGCAATATTTTATGATGATATGTTAGAATGATAGGATACAGACGAGATGAGTTTGTGGAAATGAACACTGGACTTACAGACATTTCAGATCTGACCAGTCGACATGTGGAGGACCAGCTGGATATTCAGTATTTTAGGATTGAAAGTGTGTGTTAACATCGAGGAAGGATCTCTCTAACATAACATTCTATGTTTGCAGGAGGGAAAAAAACGTTGATGAATCTGGTGTGCAGTAACCAAGAAGCAAGCCAGGAGACGGGAAGGAAGTGAGTAAATTTAACAAATATTCTATTGGGAAAAGGCGATTTGCAAAACTTGACTTGGTTAACCAGGACGGCAGATATACAGATGGTCTATACTCTTAACATGTTGGACTTGGCAGTGGCACACATGTTCTGTCCTATGCGACAATATATTATGACGTCTAGTACGGACTTTATGAGGCAGAGAAAGCATGAACTGCTGAACACTCCGGACACTACGAAGACTATGAATACTGTACTACGGCAACTATCAAGTGAAAGCACATATGGTCAAGTGTACAGTCAGGAGATGGAAATCATGTCAACTCACACGTTATTATTACCATTGACCTGACTTGTGAAATCGTATGCATTCTGCATACATGACATGATATTTCACTCCCTCTCTCCAAAACACATACATCTCATGAAGAGTATCAGTTGGCCAGAATTTCTTTTCCCAAGTGTCCATGTGTGAATTCCCTACTTTCCCCGTCCCAGGCCAAGTCAATCTAATATCCTGGCACCTCTGGCAACTAGGAACTACTTATGTACATACGCCAGCCTGTATTTGTACGAGAGCGGTGGAGATCGGATGTTGGAAACAGGTTTCTCGGTCTCTCTCTCACACTCTCTGGTACAAGTACCACTTTTGCATAGGGCAAATATTATGGAAATGGAATCATTATATGTATTAGGTATATATGTAGCTCTCTAGCTCCAATATTCCCCACATCCTACCCATACATCCATCTAAATATAATGTAAAAAGGTGTGAGACTCTCTAACAGAAATTTTACTATACATAATAAATGTCCGGAGTTCTGGAGAGAGTGCCCTATGTGGTCGTGTCTCGTCCCTTGGCACGGCTCAAAGGGAACATAGTGTCGGGGCGTCAGGCTTGAAGCTTTCGAGCTTCTCGAGAGCTTGGCGTAGTATGCATAACTTGAACTATTGCATATAAATATAATAAACTTCTATATGTACGTTTCAGTTCCACGTATATCTGATTGGGATTCAGGGTCGGGAGGCTTGCAAAAATTATCCGGTTTCGGGTAGAGATAGGAGTAGCAACTCTTCTCCATCTGGTTATGGACCGTGTTCATTCGTATTCTGTGAGATCCTGCTTGCAAGAACCACGGCTGTAAAGTTTTGACTAGTTCTCCAGTCTCCATATGTATGGATTCGTACGTGGAGGTGAAGTGAAAGCAAGGAGTTACGGAACATCTAAAAGGGGCTTTCGCATAGATTCCTCTAAAGTGGCTGCATTTCTTTGCATAATTTCAATTTCCTCACAGAGGATGGTGGATAAGTAAATACTTCAAGTGGTAGAGAGGCCTTCATATAATATTCTGTATCAGAACAGAGGCAACAGTGACAGTGAACACCCCCTGAGGGTAAAGTTGATATGCACAGAGATAATGTTGAACATGTCTTGCAGATGTTGTCCATACGGACTTTCCTCCTCACTACTCTACTCACCAAGTAGTTTTCACATATTGACTAATCTACTGTCTACTTCCGCAAATAATAATGTTGGCATGGACATCCATGATAATGATATTCTATCGCATATCTCGTATAGTCAATGCATAATACCATATTTATATTATGATAGGCATATCATTTCGTATCTCATGCAATCGGCACAACTCTCAAGACTCCAACTTCAAGTCTCCAAGTTGTAGCCGTGTTTACTTCAAAGGATTCGGAATCAGAGAACGAGCTCAAAGTTCCTGAATTTTGATTTAAGTATTTAAATGATACGCCTGGAATTCATTAATTATGGCTCCAACCCACCTGTCACGCCAATTTGATCGTGTTTAGTCTTTAGTACATACCTGGTTAGTTGGTTTGGCTTGGTTGGCTTTGTTGTACGCTTGCAGTACGTACACATATTTCAGGCTAGTCTTTCTACTCATTCCACATTATATACTTGTCGAAAGGACTTACCTGAAACAAAAACAAAACACATGGATTATTAACTTGGATTGATTTTTGATGAACAACAACTTTCTAACAATCTGAGTACTAATCTCAATACTAATTTGTGGTTAGTTGTGCTTCAGCGACGTTTTTTCTTGTAATTCCATATCTTTACTGCTACGTATTTCCAACTAGGATTCTGTAAACAAGTGTATCGACGATCATGACTATCAGTCATAAAATGTCATTATCTATTGATCTATGTAAATCCAAAGTCAGCCTATTTACAAGAACTAAAAGAGAGAAACCAGGAACAACATCCGGATTTTGATATCCTTCGTGTTATGAAAAAGTCACAACTATAGAAACCGACCGAGTTATGAAACGTGTTAACTCTGTTTTAATAAGTAATCCTAGGTTAATCATACAACATAACATGATTGAAAATAACCCCGTCCTTCGAAACCTAGCACGTCCATCAAAATCAACAAACCATCTGGATTCTGGACAAGTATAACCACCAAATGTGTGTTGACTCTTTCCCCCTTTGATATCCCTTTGTTTGTTGAAGTATTTCAGATAATGCGGAAATGCGGATCGAATCCAAATTTCTCTAAAGGGACCTCAACCTCAATGTCCACACCTTCAAATTTGAAATCTCAACTCTAAACCTCAAAGTCAGAATTTCCAGCAGGACTAACTGTCTACCTGCCCCACGGCGTATACGATCAACACTTTTTATAAAGTGACTATGAAGACAAAGTCAAAATACATTTTGTTGCTGATTACATAAATTTAATCCATCCTACTGATACATCTTCTACCGTCATACATTTTTATTTTACAGCATAATCCGAGCAAATAATTCTTGCCTCTGTTTTCTGCTGCTTTCCATGAATAACAGAATGCAAACAACTTCAAAGGAGTTGGTTCAAAAATGACAATTTATCCCTGAAGGACGAAATTGTATTTGTATTTAACCGCAAACTTCATTATCTGGGAGTAGTCAGACTCACTATTAGCATCATCCTTAAATATTCCACATTTTGAGCATAATAAACTCATCGTGGACTATAAATACATATGAAAGAGTTAAAATCAGAGCCGGTTTTTTTTGTATCCCCTATCGTTATTGAACCATCGTTAATATTGGCACACACGAAAGCCCCAAAAGTGACGAAAACTTTACTCAATACATTCAATATGTAGGACTAAGGGTGAAATTGTCTACACAAGTTCAAGAAGTTGTAGGATGAGCAAAGCAAGATAAAAAAAGTATTGTTTTAGGAGAGGAAGATTTACCTCAAGCTGAACTGCTGAACCACAGTAAATATTTACGTCCTTGGCAATATAATATAAACTCCACCTGCATAAGCCATTTATTCCGAATGATATTTGACTTTTGCCATAAAAATATACAAATGGGATAATACAATAAATCCAACATCTGCAATAGCATTTCTTTTGTTTACGACGTCCTTTCCTTATACATAATATTCCCTTACAGTTTACAGCGTTCAGAATACATTCAACAAACCTAGCCCTCTACAACCTGCATACATTATGTAACGTGCTGAGAGCCATAATTCAGAGATTCAGTTCCAACCGACAAGGGTGTAGTCGGTTGTAATACATTCGGCTGTTTGAGCAGCACAAGTTCAACAGACAACAAATATAATAGTCTGGAAGAAGGTATTCCATACTTTTTTACGCAATTTTTCAATCTAGCATCCCTCTGCGGTTTTGTAGGAGACATGAGATGAAACTACACACTACTAGTCGCCACGTCTACGGCTTTAGACATGCATTTGTCAGACAGACATATGTTTCTATTTGCAAATAAAATATCTTACATTATTACATCAAGGTTTTGCAAACCGCTGTATGTAGTCTTCTCAAGTTGTAGATAGTCTTTGTCTTTAACCATTGCAGTTTGTTCTTATTACGAGGAGGAAGAAGGTAATTGAAACAAGCTTTTTGTAGAATTTCTCGTTCTGATCATAAGGAAATATATATGGCAAGAATGGATTTTTATTTCAGTATTTAAATGTCATCCCATAAAAGAACTCTGTATAGAAAAATAACTTCTGCGACTAACCCAAGATGACATCCTTTTTGTGTAGGGACTTTCACTGCTTTGTAAATATGAAATGTGAAATAATAGTTTGTAAAGCATTATTACAGTTCGAAAATGTATTTGTACACACTTTCTGCATGTGTGGAATTTTATTCAACAAAAGATAAACATCCCTTAACTCCTTTAACACTAATTATTATATGAATCAAAACTCCCTACGATTTTATGCAGTTCTAAAGACCACGACTTAATTAGGGTGACTCTGATTTCTAAGCATTTGTTTAAATACTGAAATGTCAAGAGTACCTATCTTTATCCAGCTACCTCTGCTTCTACAGACTTCAGCAAATCCATTACCATGAAAGCGCAGATAAGTAAATAGAATTTTTCTCTACTACAATTCTAAAGGCCAAACTGACTGCTGTACCTATATGTAGGAGGTTGAATTTGTGAAGTGTGACATGGGAAGGAGATTTGTAAAAGGAAACGAGAAGCCACACAACCCATATGATACTTAGTGGAAGGAGTAGCTTAGAGTGTAGTCACCTTGTTATTTTTATAATGTAAACTCATTCAAAAAAATTATTATCTGAAGATCAAGAAAGACGAGAGGACTCTGGGAGAAAGCACTTAGAGGCGTCCTTGTACATTCAATGTACCTAGTCCTTAGTGGTAGTTATGACTATATATGATGGTGGGTGGGTTAGTTATGGTGTTGGTGGTTATGTTGTAGAGCTAGAGGAGGAAGTTCTTTTGGGAGATAAGACCAAAGTGGAGGAAAGAAGTTAATGTATTCACCTTGATTGCATTGTGTTATTTTCACATTAAAGTCAAACTCTACACTCAAAACACTATACACCCTTACGGTTCAAATCCCAAGTCTTCTGTCCCAATTCTACTTCATATTTTTTATAAAAGCCTGCAAGCTGTTTTCTCATAATTCTGGACACGATCTGGAGGTTATCAGAAGTAAATTTCAGGTTCTGTGTCAAAAAGCATCACAAGACAATCTGACAAGACAGGGATAGGGTAAGTAAGTATGCCTGCTACTATTTTAAATGGCCTTAGTTATCACTTAGTGCTTCTTCTAATTAAAATTGACCTATAAAAACTTTACATCTTAAACTTTAAAACGTTTAAAATTTCTTGTTTTTGACATCTCTGAGACTTTTTACGTGCCACTCAATAGTTTAAAGGTCATGGGTAATGAATTATGTAGATTCCGAATCAAACTTGATATACTGAATGGAAACTTCTACAATGTAACAACCATGGAACAGAACCACAGAACATAAAAGGTTATTAATAACAAAGCAAAGCAAAGAAAGCTCTATCCATAAGATTTGTCTAAGTATACGGCTTGTTGAAAGTTCGACTAATAATAATAATAAAAATGGTTTATTCATGTCCAAATCAATTCATACAATACAATCATAATAAAGAGACCAAACCCCATCAGCGATAGGAAATACTTGGCCCTTAGAGTTCATCATTCAAGATGATTTGTGCAAATTGCACATAAATTCAAAGTAAGCAGTTCAATAGGATTAAATTTTAGCACATCCGTAGATTCAATAATTAATTAATTCTTACCGAAGTAATACAATCACTAGTACCCCATATAACCATTTAACTTAATTTTAAACTCATTAAAAGTAGGGCACAGTTTAATTTCAATAGGTAATTGATTCCACAAGACCATTCCACGATATTTAAGTGTAGTTTTACCACCTTCAGTTTTAGGCCAAAATTTATAACTCAATAACATTGATGAGGACCTTGTCCCGTATTGATGGATGGCATCAACCCTTACAAAATAGTCATAAAAATAAGGTACATTGTTCATCACAATTAATTTGTACATAACGCAAAGTGTACGATAAATACAGAGATCTTTAGGAAACATCCACTTCAAGTCAGTCTTTATATAATGAGCAATTTGGTCATATTTCCTCTTACTAAGCACCAGCCGTCCAAGAGCTCTTGTTACTTTTTCTGCAATTTTTAAACAATTGTCATTAGCAATATCCCAAACAGCAACCATATAGTTAGTTAGGGATAGAATCATACAAACTCCAATTTCAGAAAGACATTTTGCACTGAAATTTTGTCTCACACTATACAGACTTCTTATTTTATAAAAAAACCTTTGAGCTACTAGTCAATGTGCTTTTGCCAAGATAACTTACGGTCTAAAGTTAGTGCTAGACATTTAAGGAACTCTGACCCATATATAAATTTATCACACATTTCGATACAGAAAACCTTTCAAATGAATCAAGTGAGATTTAATACCCACTAGTAACATCTTAGTTTTGTCCGGAGGTATTCTCAACATATTGAGGTTAGCATAATTACGAACATTTAACATGTCTTCATTGATGTCACAATTTAATTTGCGTAGGTTTTTAACAGTCTCTATAAATATAAAATTGGTGTCATCAGCAAAAATTTCAGTTAATGCGTGTTTTATAATTTCCGGAAGGTCAGTTAGGTACAGGGAGAACAACTTTGGGCCCAAAATACTTCCAGCGGGTACACCAGCCAGCGTTTTACATTTGTTTGATGATTTTGAGTCAACACTGACAAACTGATATCTATCCGTCAGATAATCCTTCAACCAAAAATCGGATATACCATACTTTTCTTTAAATTTAGTCAACATTTCTTCTCTTGGTAGTGAATCGAACGCAGCCATAAAATCAATTGATATAATAGCCCCTACAAGGCCCTTGTCCAAATTCATTTTTAGGATATCAGTAACCATTATCATGGCTAGTTCTGTAGAATGCCCTTTACGAAAACCAAATTGTACATTTGAGAGGATATTATTGTTACACAAATAGTCATCAAGCTTATACTATATATTTTTTCTAATAACAATAATAAATTAGGGGTTAACGCAATTGGTCTAAAATCTGTTGGTGTTTTCGCATTGTTGACCTTTGGTACAGGCTCAACTCTAGACAATTTTAATTCACTTGGTATGAGTCCACTTGAGAAGGATAAATTACAGAATTTAATGATAGCCTCAGACACATTCGGAATTTGTAAAATAATATTAAGCATAAATTTTTACTAGCCAGTAGTGTCAGGATTTCTACCATTACGATGTTTTAGATCCTTCCAGGCCTTAAAAACATCGATCTGGCTTACATTATTTACGAAAAAAGGTTACAATATTTATCGGGATATTCCGCTAATTTCAGGTCAATTGTATCCGTGGCTGTGTTTGGATTGGAAAACCCTAACCTACAAAAATAATGGTTTAAATTGTCGAAGTCTACATTTTCACTCATTTTACCATGCTTTTTGCCAAAAATCACACCAAACTTTTTAAAAGTGTCCCAAATACCGTATTTACGTATAAATTTTTCTGAATGTAGTATTGTGTCTTTGCTCATAGTTTTCTTAATTAATCCCTTAAAGAGTTTGCTCTGAAAGTAATCATATGAAAAATTAAACTTCTTCCACCGATCATAATGATAATTGTAGTTAGCTATAAAACCTTTTGTTTTCTCCGACACAAATTTAATTTTTCCCTCGCAGTGTAAAACCCGGGCAATAATCTGACAATATTTTCGCCTATTCCATGGAATCATCTATAAATTAATTGTATCGGGTATATCGTACACCAATATACGATAACTGGAAAATACGCATGCCTTCTGTCAACAAAGTCAACTCACGTCAACAGACTGTAATTAAATATGTGCAATAAGTTATTGCTTTGCATTACTTTGTTTCTGACCAGCTCTATCCAATCCTCAAACTTCATCAACGAGCCTCGAACGCCACAATTCATTTCTATTCGGGATTGTGTTTTGCTGTGAATTGTGGTGCAATATAAATACCAATGAGCTTTACACAGGATATCGAACATCAACCATTATTAGATAATGACAATTGATTATTAGAATATTGGACTCCTATATAGTTACGGCACTTTTAATACACATGTGGAAATAGCCCAATTAACCGTTTCATACCCTCGTATGTATGCTTCACAGTGTTATTACTTAATCAGGATTTGTAGTGAATCAGAATATGGAAAATTGTGGGGGCTCAAGACAGGTAGGGGAAAACATATTGAAAAGTCATTCATTACACTCCTCATGACACGTGACAGCTTATCTGAACAGTTAAGTAAACAGGATTGATTTATTAAGGTGAAGATAGGCCATTAGATTTCAAGTCAGCTGGAGTTATTTCTACATCAACCGTCAAGCTAATGAATGGACTGTTGAAACTGCTTAATGATATCCATTCATATTTACAGATACGACACATTTCTACCGAAAATATGATAAAACTGTCACTTCCTTGGCTGGTACGTACGGACGGTGGTGACACTAACTACAGCTCGTCGATCATTGAGAAGTTGTTCCGCCCCTCTCTGTCAACGCCGTACTTTAGATTAGCAGGACACGAATTAATCTACTGCAATCAACAATCAAGGATGAAATAACTCTTGACAACTCTGACATTTACTTTTAAGAAATCACTTTTTCCCAAGGAAGATAACTACCCTTGCATTTACCGTATAAATAACGCTGGGAATTACTTGAATGAAAAGCATGGTTTCTGTAGCCGAGTCAGAAAGTGTAAATTGCTTGTAACTGTAGGGGCAGATAATTAGCCAAACCTCCAAGCAAAGGGAACAGGTAGAGAGGTAGCCGATTTTTTAAATTGCATGGTGACAACCAAAATGGAAACACAGGGAAATGAAATTAATGAGAAAATAGGGCATTTTGGCACACGAAATAGCCCAACAGCCGTAATACTTACAAACAGCAAGCAAAACCAGAAAAGGAACGGCAAAGGGTTACCCCTCCTCAGGTTCTAACTCACATTAATGGAAATTAAAGATCATAACAATAAATATGTCTGGAATTTTCCGGAACTGAGCAATATTTACAACCACTCGAACCAAACCCAGTGAACTTCCTCATGTTTTTTTTACCTTGCAAATACCTTCCCATGTTTCCTACATCCAACTTCCAATACCGTTGACCATACATGATATTTCAGACAAAGCATACATCATAGATCTTTCCTATTCCTACTACATACATAGATACATCGCTTAATTACTTATAGTGAGTGCACATTCTCTAAAACACTAAACATGTAGCACTCAACGGGTTAGAAAAAACCTTAGATTTTTAATAATCCCCAATCCACTACTTGATCTCCCCGCATGAAGCGATTCAAAGAGTTTGTAGGCCAGGGCTGTGACAAAACCATTAGGAGACGTTTGATTGCATAAATACATGACTTCCTCAAAACTTTGTCTTATCTCACTAAATAAACACAGGGTGGAGGAGTCTGTGTCCCGAAAAGGGCAAGTGGGGCCTTATATTTCCAGCGTACAACACCTTGTAAGCTTACCTACCAATGCACCAGGATAGACGAGAGAGTTTGTTTAACACTTGATTATAACTGCTCGACCTGTGAATGGGTCGTAATCAAGTTTAAAGGCACACACGCGTGTACAGCATGAATATTAATATTTGTTTAACTTTTCTCCGACTCCCAATGCTGTATGCCTACAAGCAAATGTACGTCCAACCTACAAAGAGTCTATCTATATCCCTACATCTGCAAATATCTCGTTTATGGATTCGTTTAAAGGAGTGAAAGCCCAATGGTGTTGTTTCTCATATAATATGATGTGAGCAGTGTTGAATATGCTGATATTTTGATATGTTGCTTGTTCGGGGTTATTGGTGGGTGTGCATGTGAGTGCGGTTCACCTCTGCTTCATGTAGCCTGAGTGATTGCCCGAAACTTATTTCGTTGTTGGTGGCAGCATTTACTGACTTCTACTTTAGCTTACTTTCTCTGTCTAATCTACGTCGTTTGATTTAATCATTTCTCTGATCTCTCACTCACTCACTCATACAGAGACTTTGTGACTTTTCACCGTACCGTCTGCACAGCAAGCCCAGTCATGGAATGTATACTTAAGACATACAATCCGATACACGTAACAGTATAAATATAAATTCCCCCAGTATCGCTGCAAAGTATATGGTGTCTACATATCAACTACATTGCAGTGACCTCGGTCCGATCTGCCTTCGCTTGGCATGAAACGCAAAGATCCATTGTATGTAATTTTCAACCCAGTTCACGTTTTAAAACCACAAAAATCCCGTGTCTACTTCCTCTTAAACACCGGCACTTATTCTTCCTGAACATTTCCACTCCGTTTGATACCCCATAGTGTGTTGTTACTCCAGGTGCATATGTCTTTTATATACGTTTTATATTCTGTAAGTATTAAGGTATGTATTACACTCTGTATTATAATATGTAACTGGAGAGAGGGAAATAGTTATATAGTTCTGTAGCATATATGCGTCTGAAGAAATTTTGAGACGATGTTGCATGGTAATTTGCACATGACTCCACCCGCAACGCAATAATACATATACAACAACAAACCTCTTCTGCCGCAATCCGCAGAGAAATGGGCCATGGCATCCATATGCCACTTACTTAGACTAGGTATTTCATGTAGGTGGGTAGGGATTTTTACTGAAGGAAGTGTATTGTTAAAGTCCAGCCTCTACATACAGCCCTGCTTGACACAAGGCTTTGAATTAAGATGAACTACCTCCTTAATACTTGGGCATTTCTTCACAACTACATAAATTGTGTATGTCCCAGGGGTCAAAAATCAAATCTTGCAGTACAGCCAGTACTCAGGAGTAGGAAGGAGTAGGGAACTTTCAACCGAATATGTTCACTACTTCCAAAGTTCGTGACTTTTATACAGTTCTGTAGTTATTGTATCATGTAAGTGAGTGTAAGTATCGACTTTTGTCGAGAATAGACTATAGGATGGAAATAAATCTAAAATGAATGGTCACCGATTCTTATGATTATTTGAGTAGGTAGGTATACAGACAACATACTAACTTCGTCTTAATGCTTTCACTTATTGTGCCATGTACGTCTGGATGTAACCGTTTACCTAGTGTTGGTGGGCTTGAAAAAATAACCTTTTTAAATGAACAGTTGGGGTGAAAGCAAAATGTATAGTTCCGTCGGTTTAGCATTTCATGACAGAATTTTAAACGATAATCATTTTGAAGGATGTTACTATTAGTTAAAAGCTATAAGTTAATTGTCCCGTGATTGTAAACTCATCCGCGTGTCCAAAGTTTTATAAAATTACTCCCAATATTTTTCAAGGTTTATGCAATGCAAAACGTTTAAATTCAGTTCCATCTAAATCCATTCATTACTTAACATTATGTCTGTCTGAACTCTGAATATTCATTATGAATTGGTAGAGTCTTGGTGCATTTCTAAGACATAGCCAAGGATACTGCAAGGCATAGTCCAATTAACCAATTACACCAGAAGAAAGCTGGAAAAACTCATGGAAGGTGCAGTCGCCATGTGAGCACATATCGATTGTCAGCATGAGAGGCCTTTAATAAAGCGTGCTTAAATGTTTGATACCTAAATGACCAATGAAATCCTACATTTCACCTTGGCGTTTAAAAAGCAGGGATTTGACCGTACTTTCTTCGCTATACATAATTATTACGTGATGAATTATAAAGTCTAGACCTTCACACTGCTTTGAACCTTTCGAAGTTTGGATCATTGCATGAGATAAGAGAAAACAAACCTTCGTTAAACTTTACTTACATTCCCTAACTCTTACTTCTGCATCATTCCTGGCTCAAGTCCTACTGCCTTACGTGCTTCTTTCACCCTATGAAGTTGAGAATTGACTTTCACTCGGGCCTTTGAAAAACCCTACCGTTATAGACCTTCTCCTCATAGACTGCTACAGCAAGCTTTGAAACCCATTTCGGCTCAGTTGGCTCGATCTACTGAATCTCGGTGAAAGCGACTTTCTCTCAAGAAGAGAGTGAGGAACCATCTGGATTGACTCCAAAGTAAAAGTCGGAAAGGTCGGACTTTCTCCGGCAGGGTTCTCTCCCGTGAAGGATTTCAATTGTGGAACTCGGAGAGCAGTCTCAAACAGTTACTACATTGGATTGATTGTGAGAACTGGGAAGTTACTGCATGTTCCATGTTATCTACATTGTGTATATGTATCCTGAGTTGCTGTTGAACTTTTGAGTTCAGGGGAAAAGTATCGATTCGGAGTGAAAACCATTGCCGGCGACGGCTACTGGGGAGTGAGAACACTTCGTTCTACTGCATTGAGCACCAATTTACTCATAGACGGTCTCTGTACACAATGGCTGCTGCTAAGGTTATAATCTTGCTACATGTGCATGCTGGATGGACACAATATGCTCTGGTCTCCTCTTCTTGGTTAGGAGGAAGTATGGGAAATTGAGATAACTTTCACTCTAAAAGGGACAGCAAGTTTTCTATGAAGTTGTTAACTCGTACGTTCTACCTATATATAACTGTCTATTACACATGGCTTTAGTGTTCCGGTTTAAGCTCGCAAAAGACCCCTCTCGCTTTCTCCAACTTGCTTGTGGCTGCATCAGAGTGCATGAGACCGGCTGACCCAGAAGAATAACTAGGACATGACTCCGAGGCCGGAGTTAAGGCACAACAAATCACACAAGCAATAAAATCCTAGACAATTAAGTTTTGTTTTAAACAGTTACAAAGATAAGTTACTAGAAGAGCAGCAGAACTGCTTGAATTTTTTTTATACATATGTTGGAGATTTTGAGATTGAACATAACCTGCTATTAATGTTTTTGTAAGAATAATGCTGCAGACCACGTTCAACTTTGGTGTTTTCAAAGCCCAGAAATAAATGGAATGCTAATAAGTGGTTAAATTTACTGGTTGAAGTTACTCTTGGACCACTCAAAGCCTAGTAAAACCGTTCATTGACAAAAATAATTCACAACCATTCCAACACTAATTGGAAAGGTTGTGAATTTAATTAGCAAAAACATACTTTCCTCAGACGATTACGGTTTATCTCTGGCCGCCGAGTCGTGTTCTGCAAGACCGAGTGGGGACGTGCCCTTTAATGATCAACTAATACATAGAAAATAAAGGATGGAAAAAGTATGTATAAATACAAAATTTCTTGGAAGAAAAGCCCCTTCAGGTTGAAAGGAGGCTAGATTCGGCATATGAAAAGTAAACATTAACAACTTCAAAATTATACCTTATAAACATAACGAGGTTTGTTACGATTCCAAGAACCTAAGGTTATTTAATACAACCATATGCCCACAATTCTTCCATTTGAATTAAATCCACTCCAAACTTATTATTTGAGTGCTGCAGGGAACCGATGGGGGTTATTGCGCGGGGTGGATATAGAATGAAATGTTTGAACTACTCAAATGTTCCATGCCATGATATTAGAGTATAACCTACACCACGGCCACGAACCAAAACAACAAGACTATTAGACTGACGACCTTCCCTTCATTCAAGGAGTTCGATAATTACTAACTGAACTCTGAATTCTTCAACAACCACAAAAGACATCCTACTATACGAGCTTGAATGGAGGTATAATTCATAATTCAATTGTTTTTATTTCCATCCGGCAACTAATTAGAGCACACCAAGCCAAGGCCATTCTCATTATCTGCTGCAAGCCCCAACGACTTTGGCTTCTAGCTCGAGGACTTTTCGCCAAAACCGTGATTGTAAGTAAGCTTGAGCTTACATGATTTGAATACGTACTCTCATGACAAGCAGTTATACTGTCGTCCCTAGCCCCGTTCTGTTAATAATGACAAGCTCCAACTCCGACATCCGATTGCTATTTTCCGGGAAGGTATTAATAAGTCACAGCTAAATTGTCCGGCTGCAAGTTCACCCAGGCCTTAAAAAAACTTCCTTTACAGTACTTTACTTAATTGGTGAATAATTGGTAACAAAACAAATCTAAGGGGAAAGAGCGGGCGATGCTAGCAAAAACAAATGATGAAACCCATAGGCTGTGAAATAATGCATTGGAACCCACTGGAGTATTGGAACTCCCTATAAAACACAAAGCAATTATCCCAGAGTAGCTACTCATATGCATACTCATTGATTCCTATAAGCCCGTAAATGTTGAATGAGTGTTCACGAGGGTAATGCTGATTTATATTCTCGATCCGCGTGGGAAGTAATTATAATTATAACAAATGCTACATGCTACATACTACATATTAATAGCCAGAAGTCTAGACGTCGCATGCCATGCCAATGCCAACAGGACACGGAGTAATTACCTCCTCCGACGAAGGCTAATTCTACCTTCGGCGGAAACCTTAATCATATTTACAGGAAATACTTTCCCTTAGGTCAACAAATTGAAATCAACTTAGTCAATATACCTATAAGTACCGCTTTACTTTCCTTTACGAGTATATGATCAAATGCGAAGGTAATGCCACGATGCATTATGTATAATCGAATGTTGATTTCATAAAGCAAGTTACCTACTTATACTGATTTACTGATCAAGGTGTGGAGGGATTTGTTATTTTGATATGCATGGATATCATCCTGTATCCTGTACTGATTAATATTCTAACAATCTAACAATCCGTGGAAGGAGGTTTCTGTATTATTAGACGAAATTAAACAACAATGAGGTGGGGAAGAGAGGGAGGAGAGTAATAATGAGAGGAATGGATGAGATGCGGAGATAAAGACATGTTATAATAATAGATGAGTTGTATAGACTTATAGTCAAATGATGGTGGCTGGTTGGGGTTATGGAAGATATGGCTAGGAAGAGAGAGAGGAGGGCTGGGCACAAAAGGATGATTTAGTTGATGGGTGCAAATGGAGCCTATTATTATTTGCCAAGTCGCTCGATCCCCACCATCAACTGTTACAAAAGGAGAGAAATTGTCTAAAATCATTAACGCTTTCACTCCTCTGTCCTACCTGTCCAACCCAACTTTCTTCTTCCTTCTTGAGTCCTTTTGACTACTGGAGGATCCATCAGAGTCGATAAGTGTTTTTCGATAAGAGTGAACAGTCCCAGGGGCGGACTCCAGAACGCTTAAATTTTGTTTGTAACCTCACCTACTTACGTAGAATGTAGTTTGGAATGTAATTCCATTAGCTAATAGCTCCGATTGCGATTGATGAACCTACTTTCTTAAAGCTGCTAACTATATGTTAGTTAACGGCGAGGACTTGATTTAAATTGTAAATCTTGAATGGACTTAAATATTAGATATCGGGGCATATTTTAAATTATAAATTTGAGATGCAGAAATATTGTTTAAAGCCCCCATCAGCTTTGAAGGTTTCTGACCCCTGAAAATGTCTGTTTGAAGATGCACTTGGAAATTCTGAGTTTCCAGAGGCTGAATATTTTATAGGAATTGTTTGGCACATAATTGTAAGAAATTAATGGGCTGCTGGTATATAGGGCTACCAGGTGCTGGTGCTAATATGGTCGGGTCGAGTGTTGCATAATAATAAGGGTTCCGTCGGCCTGGAAATCAGAGAAAGTGAGTGAAAGTAAAAAGGAAGGAAATGAGGATTAGTCGTTAGTGGCTACTCCCCTTTTATGTATATTGCCACAAAGAAAGCGGACTGGAAGTGGTACATACTAATAGCATCACAAATGAGTATAAAGTTACCACCACCACCAACTTCCAACAACTATCATCCTCACTGCCAACTACACGTTAATGTTGCAAACTTACAAGTCTATAAGGTTATACTAATAATGTGCCACTTCTATTATGTTTTATCCGAACGTGAGGGGAATTACTTTTCATTCTTTCTCCCATCAGATATAACCTACGGCTTTATTGAGGTTCATCTAGCAATTTAAGAATCCAATGCCACCCTGTCTTCTTTCTTCAATTGATTTGATTGGGTCAAATGCCACAATCACAACCCCTTCTTTCTAGTTCCTCATAATTTGCCATCCTTTTACATTAATGTACTTTGCAAAGCTTATGGTCCATACTTTATCCCGATTTACATCCCTCTCATGTCTTATCCGCTTAATTATGGTAGTGAAACTAGAAGTAATTAGTTTTAACATATTTCTTACCATATGTACAGAGGGAGGTGTCACTTCGAGATAAAACGTCACCCTTTTCCAGCATTACAAATTCATAGTACCTATCTACTGGGTTTTCTGAAGAACCAATTGAAATTGAAGAAACACGTGAGATAACTTACCTGAAATCAAGAATACAAAAAAGCAAAAGTTATAACGTTGTTATTTACATCTGCTCCTTCTGTCATATTTCCTACCTAACCTAATTGACCACATAACACATCCTACGTAATTTCATTGCATTTGTGTAATCCAATTAAAGAGTGGAGCAATGAAATTAAAATCGGTAAGGGGAAAAAATCCAACACACTTGGGTCGAAAAACAGACAGGCCAGCTTTATAAGTATGTCAAGCTCCCTCCGAATTTATCTACATTCGTTGAGGTTGTATTGAATCTTTTTCGTCGTCAAACGCTCCGGCGCCTTATGAAACTTGTGATGTAAATTTGTCTCGAGTGCTCAGTGCTGTAACTGTTTTAAGAGCATCAAACACTGAAATCTCAAGTAGCAGAATATGCATAACTACAAGTTGAAAATTTTTCCCCGGTTCTTAAGTCGTGAGCTCAAAGCAGGCACTCTCGTTGCAACAATCTAAGTCTTTGAAATGCTTGTGCAGGAGACAGGTTTGACATTTATAAGGTCGCATAATATTTATTGCAAAAGTGTTTCGGGGAAGTTAAGAGTTAAGACAGTTTCCGACCTTTTTCATAATTTCATTCCGCAGTTGGAAGGGAAACTGTACTAACTTTTCAGCTATCGTTACAAGGTACTTGCATCCTATAAAGAACATATATTTGTATTATTCAATGTATACAGAATAAGCATGCTCCAAAATTAAGTTCGTTCACTTTTGCATCAGGTAGCCAAATAGAACGAGAAATGTTTCTGATAATTTTTTTTGCAGGATACCACCTAACCATTTATGAACAAAAAAGGATCCCTCATTGAACCTGTAATAGTATAAGCGTTTTTATAAAATACAATACAACCGATTGATGCAACGTGATCTTTAAGGATTTAAGTGAAATTGGATAAATTTTGCAATCTGACATGACAAGTGTCAAGGCTCAAGAGTCTCGACGTCTCAAGTTTCCAGTCCCGTACTAAAACCCGCATGGCCAGCAGGCCTACCCTATACATAGCCAAGAATACCATCAGCCGAATACATATTTCCAGATTCCAGACACATCATATCCAAGAATCTAGGAGGAGCTCCTTTATGAAACTTGAAACTTCATAACTTCATACTTGACTAAAGACCAAGGAGCTTATAATACAAAGGTAAAGGAATACAAAGGGAAAGTAATATTTCAATTTTTCAATGTCAAGGGAGATCAGAAGTCTGTAGGAACTATTTTCAATTATACCTTGAACATTGAACTCTCAAGTCCTTTTTCTTCTTTCGCTTTCTGGAAATAAGTCTTTTTGTGCCAAGCCGTGCCTATATTCAAATATGCAAGCATACCTTTAGTAACAATGCCACATATTACCAGCATAGACACATACCACCCTAATTCTGCTACCGCTACGGTCGGTACTCCACTACACACACTCACAAGGTAGAAGGAGATACAATAATACGGCCTGAGAAGAGAGATCATGAAGGAGAGGGGATTTGCATGTTCACGAAGCCAAAAAAAGCCACTTATATTCCTGACATGAGGATCTCATCTCTTCATATGCAATATCATCCCATCAGTAGCGGAATATAGGACAGAAGGAAAGGAGTGAGATGACAATAAAATGATTTCTCGGGAGGAAAGACTGAGGCAAGGATGGAGAACAGACAGGGTGACGGGGTGACAATAATAATCGCACTCCAGCTCATGTCTTCCTTTCACTTCAAAGGGACTTCCAAAGATTCTGTTTCTCAGAACTTGGCGCTTCTGCTTTAGTACTGACGGTGCACTGGAAAGCAAAACGATCCTTTATCACTGTAACTGTCAAAGGAAAGTAGTCAAGTACATGTACACTCCAATATATGTTTGTATGTATGTATATGTACGATATTGTACAACTCATTTTGATACATGCAAAGACGATGGGAAAACAGTATAAGTCTCGTATGACAGCTTCGAATGCAATTTTTCCACGTCTTGGTTTGGATACAATGCTTAACAGTCAAAGCCAACACTAGAGTACAAGGACTGCTATTCTGATATCCTGCAGGACAATCTTGTTGTGGTCTAGGTTAAAGTACGGTAGGTTTAGTATAGTTTTGGGTCGAGAGTATTGTAGACATTTAAAAAAGACATTTCGTTCAACTCAACCCTTCTTGTCCCATTCAAATTCAAAGCTGTTATGTTAAAAACCAATATGAGTACAATATTGACCTTATACAGGCTTCTTGCCTCTTTCCTATTCATCTTTTAGAGTTCGGCTGTGACTGAAGGCAGGAGATAAAGTCCCATCGGTTCAAAAGTCAACAATGTAGCGACGGCAGTATTCTCCTCGACTTCCCTCTGAACAAGCAGAATCTGATAAATTTCAAAACATTACCCTCGCCAAGTAGGATAAATATTTGTTATTGACTTAAACCTTTTATATCATCGACATCATCATATGTATCATGCCTGTCTGCAAATACTTAGTTTTACGAGGACTTTACAGATATTTGCGCATTAAGTTAAAAAGTAAATAATTATTGTAAATTCAAATACTAAAAGCACCCTACAGTAGGTAGTTTCAAGTTTTATTTACAAACATGTCTGATCGGTTCTGAATCTATTAAACTATTCGTAGCCCATTACACTACATAGCATATAGGGCTACAAGGACAAATCTAGCAGAATCAATCCCTCAACATTCAATATTCAAATATAAACATCATGCTTCATACTCCTGAAAGTTCTGACAGACTTGAATAAAGCCGTATCTGAACTAGCACAAAGCTTACTTAGGTATCTAATCCATACATTCTAACAAACCGACTGCAACCACTTTTCAATTTCTCAAACTCCAAACCAAACAGAACTAAAAGGAACTTTTTGCGAAATGCTAGAATACTACTGAATACATACAGCTACTCAAGCCAATAGTAAAGAATACATTTCAGCCTGCCATGGTGAATGTCCCAATGTTCAAATGTTCCATCCAACAACACATACTTTGATCTGTAAGTCTGGATCTGGAACTCCTGGGCTTTTTTATATTTTTTTGCAAGGCACACAGTAGGGGTTGAACGAGCAACAGAAAGCGTGGAAAAGTGGTGGTCGAAGTAAATATTTGATAAAGTATGAAGTCAGCACGAGGGAATCAACTATCAACTCAACTTATATATACAAATGCTTTACTATGTTCTACAGGGGAGTAACCGAAGCCGAGAACCGATCTATAAATACATACATACACTAGGCCTTAACCCGACCTACAACTTATATCTCCAAAATATTTATATATATGTACAGCTTCAGAAAACTCTACTATCTGCAACCTATAACCTCTGTCCTTCATCTATCATCACCAAAAAGCAGACTACCTGCCGTATAAGTCGACTCTTTTAAAACTTGCTTTTACTTCAGATGGAACATGGAATAAGACGAGAGAAAGCAGGTCTATCAATATGCATATCCTACCGAATATACCTATGTGTCTTGTGTAGGTAGTGTATGTCAACCCTCACCAAAACTAAACCTAGGACAACCCATACATATTTTAGTACCTGCTTTTGCAACAACAGCTTCCTACCTCTTTTCTATCCTTTCACTTGACAATACTTCCTCAATTCCTTTACAATAAAATGAACCAAAGCCAAACACAGGCAGACGGAGAGTTGAAGAGATGATATTTTCTATCAGCAAATATGCTGTTCTAAGATAGGATGCAGTTTGGCAGTAGGCAATAGGAATTGTTATATAGTACATACTGACGTGGTAAGATACTGATGCCTACTTATGCATTCTTTTTATATTATTTCAGAGAGTGTAATTTCAAACAGGGAGCACATTTTTATTATTATTTCCCCAAGTACACAGCGGAAGCTATGCTGATACCAATTCAAACTAAGCCCTATTACATTTTGCATACCTACATTGTGTGTGTATGAGGGAATTTATGTGTACAGAATTGTATACACTCTTTCCGGTCTATCTACATTGCATCAGGGATTTAATTCTTATTCAAATTACATTTCAGCCCTAAATCTTTTATTAGTTTAAGGCGCTTCAAGTTTCAAGACTTTTTCCCCTCATCCCGAATCTTAACTTAAGTTTCTTTAGAACCCAAAGTAGCCTATATCTGCTGAAGGGTTTTGTTGTTTATGGAGGTTTGCAGAATTTGAATGTGCTTCAAAGAAAACAAACTATTTCGAAATCCATCCTTGTCAAATGGTTTTACACAACATAATATGAATAACATTATCAACTAAAGGAATACGGAATTAAGGCAGCATCTACAAAACCAGGACAGGATGCCAAGATGCCAACTTACCCAACCAAAACTGCCAGATTCCAGAAACATTAAGTTGTACTACAAATTCAAGCCTACATTCCTTATAGCTTCTTTAAGAGGAAACCATGTATGGTTAATTTCCTACAACCACTTCCATCAACTTTGCCATGTTGTGTTCGTCAATAAAGTAAAGGCAGAATAATAAAAGCTCCTCCTACACAATTTCTTAGCTTCTAGGCCCGGTTTAAGGACTATGAATACACAAAATCGTGTAAGACGTAAGCAAGATAATGACCAAAAGTCTCACTCTGTGATTTCCTCCATATCAGAGCTAAATCCGACATAATTCCTCCTACTAATTTAACTCTGATTTCATTTCTGCTCAGTCCTCACATCTTACGATGAAAGCCCAGCTGTAAAACAGCCAAGCCGAGTAACATTGGCCTTCTTAACAAATTATTTTTCCTTTACCAAAAAGGTTAGAAAGTAGAATTTCCAAGCACAGAAAGGAACCAATAATATTTTTCAGCAGTTTCGGTTTTTTCCTTCCTTTATTTAATGTTAAAAATGACGTTTTTGCGTGTCACATACAACTTGCATCTTGCCATTTGGCCACAAGATTACTTCTCCTGCTTTCTTTATACATAAGCGTACTTATATACAAGTGTTACTATGGGTCCTGTACAACGGTCTACTATGGGTCATAGAACGGTTTTGGGAATATGCGATGTAATGTTGAATTGTTGAATAGTCGTGTCGTTGAATGTTCATAGACCCATAAGGGTAACTAAAGGCGGACGTGTCGATATCTCCGTCTATTTAAAGAAACCTAATGCGGCTATAAGTACAGTTTCTAGAATCCAGCTTTTTAATATGACGCGTACAGTGTACACCAGACTAGACCAGTATATGTACTGCTGGTATGGAATACCTTACTTCTGTGGGTGGAGGTGAACTCTCTCTATTATCGTCACGCATTGAATTTCATCATAAAAATCATAAAGGAGAGGTATTAGCTCATTCCGAGTCATTCAATCCCAGTAACTGTATGTATTCCGTATCTCCAAATTGCCCTTCAAGCTTCACGATTCCTCGTGTATGTATTATCAAGCCAACTGAACTATTCCACCAACTTAACTGCTCAACCTTTTTATAAATCCAGGAATCGTAACAATGCTATGCCTTAAAACATAAATACCAGTCTACATTGGCATTCGGAAAATTCGACATGCTATGACATCGCTTCGCTTGATACACACACGATTGTGATTCAGAAGCTATTCCCCGATCTGAAACTTTCTTTAGCTTTGCTTTCACTTCGACAAGGAGCTAGCCAACAGACAGTTATGGGGTTGATGGTATTTTAGTCATCCGTATGAAATGTACACTATGGATGTTCCCTTGTGAAAAAACCTAAGCCAAGCCAGAAGTTTGGATGGAACTAGAACAACAAACAACATCACTCAACCCTAAGGATAAGGATTCAGAAATCCATTGTTTTTTCTTGTACTGTGGAAGAAAATCTTTGACTTTAAATAAACAGGTGTGTAGTAGCAAGCCGTGAATGTGAATTGGCTTGACATTTGAGTTCTTTTAAACTAAAGAAACGCAAATGGATCATTCATGATGATGGAGTGAAAAACAAGTCAAGTCAGAGCCGAGGCAGCAGGTCAAGCAAGTTGAGCCTTGAGTTGAGTCCGACCAGTAAAAGTTAAATATTGAGGAGTATGTATTTTTGGTGCCTTTTTTTCCTTCAAATTACCTTCGTGTTCAAAGAACTATTTTGAGTATATTGGAATAAATGTGTAGACACAAAGTACATGCCTGATGGTTGTGCATAGGTGAGTGTGTGGATAGATTCACTAGCTATGGTTGAGCCAGGGCGATAGGACAAAATAGACATAGGTATATACGATACGAGGAACTTCTGAGCCTCGTAATGTGATTTCCGTCGCGATTTTCAATCTTTATTCAAACCCCTACTGCCGTCGTTCCTCGTTCCTGTCCCCCGAATATACATATATCGACGTACGAGATATGCTAGGGATGGAATATTGTTCTACAACGGCCAATTTCCTATAATGTTCCCAATGGGTGATATTGTGTAGCCTTGAATATCATGTCCAGTCTCCAGTTCGTCCAGGTGTACCTTTACCCTTTTGGGTACAGTTACCATTTCCAAAGTATAATGTGATCTTTGATCTTGAGTCCTCTACTAAGGATTTCGATTGGTTGGAATGGTCTCCATTCATGACCTGTATGTATGGATGAATTCTATTGAGGTGATTGTATCGTTACACATGGACATTACCATGCCCCGTAGTAATCGGGATTACATTTCTTCAAGAATGTACACCTGTCTGGGTTTTGGATGCTTGTGGGTCGATTCAATTCTAACCTAACAGAAGAAAGCGTCTGGGAGTTGAATGAGGAATGAAGCAGACATTTAATTGCGGTTACTGTCCTCTTCCTTCGATCCATTGCTAATATGGATTTGTCGATCAAGACCTTGAACTTAAATACATAATATGCAGTTGCTGAACATTTTATGGGTCTGTTCAGTTTTTCCTCCTAACCCGAAAATTTTGAAATGGCAGCTTTATATCTTCATTTTCAAATGCTGATGTCTTGCTGGACAAAACAAGTTGTACATGTACTTTGTGATAACGTCTACCGCTTTCCGAAGAATTACATACACACAAATTTGACTTTCCAAATTCCAATAAGAAACCTATGATACTAATTAACAGTCAGAAGACGCCCGTAATTCTATAATGCTTTTCGTGAGCTTTACAAAGGGACCTTAGATAATAATTTCGTTTGATGTATAATTTAATAAGAATTATGCAACTGGTGACCGGTGAAATGGAAAAGATTAGAAAATCCCCCGTTGATGAAAGTAAGCAATAGAATGGGGATTTTTCTCCTATTGATAACACAATATGAATCTCTTATAACAGATGGTCTTATTCTACTGTTATTTGCAACGTTCAACGTGTGCTGAGCTATGCGGCACTAGCTGATTGCAAAAATCAAACTTCAGAAGTTAAAGAGAGTTCATGTCGATCTGAAGACGCCTCGGACGGAAACCAGTACTACCGACACTGATACCAGAAGTATGGATACAGCTCTGGTCACTCGCCATTCTAGCTCAAACCGTTCACAAGTTATGACTGGAAGCTTTAAAAGGGTTCGGCCTGCATTCTAGTGCTGTTTCTCTTTAATTGCTTGTAAAACAAAGCACAGGATGTGGTCCCTAGCCATTCTAGATCAAACCTTCAGAAACTTCAAATGGTACCAAAGATTCCCACTCATTTTAAAGTAGCTGATGGAACACACATATTTTGGTGTTTCAATTTTGAAGCCTGCAGAACCGAAAAGCGATGGGAGCGATTTGGTGAACGAGAACCAAAGGAATCAGATTGATATCAGAAATCAACCCTAATACCAGCGAGGAAAGCTGAATCATATACAAGGTGTTTCATAATGATATGTACATTGGCTAAGTAGCTGTACATATCATTATGAAACACCCTGTATATGTTGACTATTGCATCCTAAACTTTCACCAAGCAATGTCCTACCTCATTTAATCAGCACTTTCACCCTCCTATTGCACAACACTCCTCTTATTAATGAGCAATTTACAAGATTTCTATTAATTTCTCATGCCCTCAAATCCAAAAAAAATAGCCTCCAGTTTGTTCCCTTATGCAGGTGGCATACATACCCCCTAGTATGTAACTACGAGTACATGTGAGTACGACAATCCGTTACTGTAGCAGTCCAATATTCAATATTGAATATCCATCATTTACTCTGCCACCAACTAATTACTAACTGCTGAATACTCCAAACCCAACTAACAACTTAACAAAGAATGGCAGGCAAGCTGAACTTAAAACAATAAGATTTTTAAACCAACCACACGGCCAATGTAAATAAAGCCCTGACTTTCTACATGAAATTATGAAATGATTAATTAAGCTGGTGTAAAGTCTTGAAACGTATGTCGCCTATTTTCAAACCAATCCAGCTTTCAGAAGTGGCATGAGTAAATTAGACCTCATTCCCTTGGGTTAGGGGGATAAGGATTCTAATCTCGCTAGAGTCCCTCCGGATTGGATGCATGTGCTGCGTTGGTGCCTACGTGTACTCAAAGGGCTGTATTTCTACATTTCTACAGTTGTAGCACTTTCTCTGCAGATCATGATCCAGGATCTAGAAAGGAGCTTCTAGTTGGCTTAGGACCAAGTGAGCTCAATTAAAACGATAAACAAGACTTGGATGAAGCAGTTAAGCGTTAAATTCGAAATGTGTGGACAACCCACATAGAATAGGAAATGGAAAGCAGAGGGGCCAATGTTTGACTTGACTCTCATAAAGAAATGGAAATGAAATGGGTCTCCAAAGGTACCAAAGTCAGTGGGACAGATGAAAGCCGAATTTAGCAAATTTCTTCTGTATCTCCAAAGACAAAGTTTCCGTGTCATGTCAACTCCCTTCTAAAGATACATTCATGGTGATGATCCTCTGATCCTGTCCTGCTTCTTTACATAGCATGCAGTCAACAGTGTATGCCGTGTAATGAGAACTGAAGATCTTATGCATAATACAAACTACTTCTGGCTTCTCTGTACACTGACTGACTTTTACCACGAAACTGGGTGACTACACTTACTCGGTAGACGAAAAAGACAGGATTATAGTCAGTAGCTTTAGCAACCTCACGGATCTGAATTCTGAATGTCATTGAACTTACTTTAATTTCCTCAAGTCATCAGCAGGCTCATCCTATTTACACTAAAAGTTCTTTTTACCCAATTTTCCATGCATGAAATGTTTCAACTGCTTTTTTCAAATGACCGTCCCATGGAAGAAGGTTAGTTTCCTTAGCTTTAAAAACATGCCACAGCCCAAATAAAGACAACTGTAGTCAGCATTATCCCGATAACTAAGGACATCTTCAAAACTATCTGTCTATGCGTAATACTAGTGCCCAATACTAATTTTTCTCAACTTGTAGTTACCCGATATTCATGCACAGATTCTAAATAAGGTAAACTATTGCTTAATGATGTGTTTATGTTTGGTTGATTGGATCTAAATTAAAAATGATCAAATCTGGATTTATATTGCATTATAAAGTCCATTTAAAAAACGATATCCACAAAAGTCTTGAAAGTATTTGAAAATGCAGTTGTTATGCCATCCCGCAATAGGACTAAAGTGCCTTATACGATTGACTAGCAGGGTGGATGTAGTAAATGTCCGATTTCACAGGCTAAATTGAAAAAAAGTT
>JAQFZA010000316.1:0-27679 GCA_034695115.1 Desoria olivacea
GTCGACTTATGATTTTCTATCTTTATGTCAGGAACGGCAGAGGGGGTAGAAACTGTTGGAGGTTTTGCCTAGTGTGGGTAATGAAAATATGAAAGTGAGAATATGTACATAATTAGATTTTAGGAATGACATGATATGAACAGTTGACTTAAATATTATTAGTCCGTCTTTTAAATGAAACACTTTTTAAGCCACAACAGTTTCGTAGAATAGTTCGTCAGCTCTGGCTCGGAGGTTGCAAATTTACGAAATATGAACTATGTACCTATTCTTCGTTCTTTCACCATTGTGTTGTAGGTTAGATGCTTCTAACTAGTTCTTTCAAGTAATTTCAACATTGTCGGTGTTGAGTTGAGTATGTTGACATGAATGTCAATTTATGGAATTTCTCTGAGGATAATATTCGAAAACTTGGATTTTCATCAAAAATTGTCCGTTTTAATTTGTGGAGAATGTCTTGGATTTTTTCTTGCCATTAGACAACAAACTTTTTTAGGTGGTAAATATATATGCATATTTTTTTAGCGAATCTTGCCGAGGAAAATAGACTCCTCAGGTATCCCTGATATCTTCTGATTAGAGGTGAAGTAGCTAAATAAAGCTCAATAAGTATGAATCAAAACGGATTTGTTTCTAAACATATGACGACGTTGAATGGTACATAGTGTAGGTTTGGTATCGAGCAGTATCGAAACAAATCGGCTAATTAAGCTCGGCAAAATAATGAAGATGAATTCAACTTACGATTTCCGTCTTCAGTATATTTTTGGCCTTCCATGTGTCTAGTATGAGCTGATGGTTGGGAGGAAGTTTGCGTTTGCACCATTGCATTGCACACACCGTTTTCTAACTTTGGAATCGTATTGGCTTTGACAGCTTTATCTCCTTCTTGCTCGTCGTCTGATGAAAGGATGATGCACTCTTCCGGCTCTTGTGAGCTGACTAGTGTAGATTCGATGGCCTGAAAAATCGGCTGAAACGGGGGTAAAAGGCAACGCCTTTAGAAAACCAGCAGCCAATCATAATCATAAGAATTTCTTCAGCCAATTTTTAGCCAATAACAACCAACAAAAAAAGCAGGCCTCTTTCCGAAAAACCACTTAGGCCTCTTTCTTTAGTATTGGGAAAGGGCGTTGCCATTTTACCGCCGTTTCAGCCGATTTTTCCAATGTTATAAGAGCCTGTGAGTTCTAACCCTACTACAGCATGTTGTGGGTTAGATTGGTCCAACTAGGCTCACCACGCCATCCTCCACCTTTTAGCATCTTGGCAGGAGCGGGAGTATTAGCCTTAGATTACCGTGGATTGCTTCGTTTGTTGGTCACTTCCACTTCAGTCGACTTATGATTTTCTATCTTTATGTCAGAAACTGTTGGAGGTTTCACCTAATGTGGGAAATGAAAACATGAAAGTGAGAAAAATTAGATTTTAGGTATGACATGATAATGAGCAGTTGACTTAAATGTTATTAGTCCGTCTTTTAAACGAACAACTTTTTGAGCCACAGTTTCGTAGAATAGTTCGTCAGCTCTGGCTCGGAGGTTGCAAATTTGCGAAATATGAACTATGTACCTATTCTTCGTTCTTTTAAGTAATTTCAACATTGTCAGTGTTGAGTATGTTGACATGTATGTCAATTACGGAATTTCTCGACTTAGAGATATGGATAATATTCAAAAACTTTCATCATTTTCATCAAAAATCGTCCCGTTTTAATTTGTGGAGAATGTCTAGGATGTTTTCAGACGACCAACAAACTTTTTAGGTGATAGCAAGGTCCCTTTATCTTTGAATTTTTTGAATTCAGACTGGGCTTCAAAAAGTTGCCTTCAGTTTAAACTGACATTTTTAGACAGCCATCAGGTTTTATTTATTTTGTATTCTTTCCGATGTGTTAGTTATAGAAATATTATTATGAAAAAAAATTGTAAATGAATCGATAGGAGGAAATTAAGGTTGTCGGAACTGATATAATATTTATTTAGCCATACTAATAAACGTGGACATTTGAAGAGGAATATCTCCATCTCAACCTCACATTTCTCATCCTAATTAAATAACTAATTAAGTAGGAGCATAAATACAATTTACACTTCGTCCCCCTGTTCCATCAGAGATTTTAAATAAAAATTGTCTCAGCCATCTCGTATTTCTAGATAACAATTGTACGGAGCTTTAAGCTTAACATAACATTACATTATAACATACCATGGCTTGAAGTTACAAACCATAACAAGATGAGGAGGTACTTAATAATACTTAACAAAACTAGAGCTAGTACGTATAAAATAAATAAAAAAGGCTTTATATTCGGAATTAGGGAATGAAAAGTTTTAATTTAGTTCGGTATCAAAAACTGTTAAGAGTTACTTATGTTGAGGTCAGGAATTCGGAGAAATTGTTCCAGTCGTCGGCCGTCTTACCGCCTGTCAACATTGATGACCAAGAAGTCGTAACCATCCCTGATACAATTAGTAAAGTTGATAATGAGGTCAATTAGGAAGAGTAGTGAACTTAGGCTTATCTGAACATTCTCTATATAACGTTATAGTCTATGTAGTGAATGTATGTTTATAGTTGGCTACCAAGTGATTGGTAAAGAGGGAGTGCGTCAAGTGCAGTATCAAAACGGTTTTTTCTACCTCTTCGTCCCCAAAGTCCGAGTTGTCGACGAGGGTCATCAGGTCGAGTAAATGCGGATCCATAATTTTTTTAATTTAAAATCAAGCTGAGAGAGAGAGAGACAGAGACAAATGTGACTATCTTACAGTATTATTAGGTTGTAAGTATGTGCTTAGGTAAATATCCTCCCCAGTGCCCAACTTTGGTCACAAAAATAGTCCCTTTTTTTGTATAGTTTAATACTAAGTTAGGGAAATGTATTGACAAATGACCTCTCTCCTGGAATGTCCTCGAAATATTTTAATAGGTAGGAAATAGAGAGTCAAAGTTTGAGGATCAAATGAATCAGTCCAGAAAAGTCTCGCAGTCGGGAATGAGTTCACTAATTTTAGCTTAAATATGTTGTAGGTGGTTTAATTTGTTAGACGAGTCGGCCTACTATTTTATAGGTAGATTAAATATTACCTAGTTAATTTAACGACTGAGCAAAGTCAACGGAGTTCGAGGTGCAGTGCAGTTCTCACGTTACAATATCAAAAAAATCAGACTGAGTCCATACAATTTAAAATATTGCTTCCATCCATCAGGGCTTACTTACAGAAAGCAACTTTTGACTCGACGGTTAAAAAAACCTTTCCTTCAGTTAAACTAAATTCAGGGATGACTATTCAAGATTGTCAAATGGTTTCAAGTTGGACCTACCTCATCCCACAACTTAAGGATTGTTTTATACAATTCACTATCCAATGCAGATTATCAAAAAAGTCAAAAGGACACTGACTACGAATCTAGACTCAAAATCAGTTTAAAAACATTCCAATGGCAATTTTAAAAAAGCAGCCTATTTCACGATTTGAATTTAAACAGGTTATATGTAGCTGAATTTCTGAGTCCCTCAACATATAAGGGTATAGTTCATAAAAGTTAGAAAGTGCATATTTAGTAATCTACTGAACTTTGACACTTCTACCCAGAGACTCGTCTAGCGATGGGCAGAAGCTGTTCACAAATAAAGCATAAAATTCGGTGGTGTCTACTTCCATATTCCCATCGTCCCGTGAGAATTACAATGCAGTCGCTTGTACCTATGCACTGTGTGCGAAGTGTTCTACTGAAGAACAACTCTAGCCTGTCTGTATGTCTATGTCAATTCGTTTACTATGTCCCTACATTGTGACAATAATAGTAATGATAACAAAATAATAACAGCTAGCTATAAAACTTATTACTGACTCACGTGCACACATTTAACCACTACGTATATTGCGTATATAATCATTTCTCTGAGAGAGGCATTAGCTGACAGTTTTTACATGCCTAGTGGTACTCCAACGAGGCAATGCAATATACAACTACGGATTTTAGGTAAGTAACAAAACACTGTGTACATTGTACAAGAGTGTAACCAGCCGAACTGACCCAGGTTAAGAGTTAAGTAGCTACCTACACGACAAGTAGATTATAGTAGATAATATAAAATCTTTTAAAAGAACTGAGCTTAAAGAGTTGACGGTGGTGGTAGTGAAGTAATGATATATATGTGGATACCGTGTCTGCGCCCTCATTTACCAACTTTCTTAACTAGTCTAGAGAGGTCAACTGATGATGTTGTAGAAAAGTACTTGTGGAGTCTTTCTCCCTTAGTTTCTTCATCACAATTCACGCACAATTTCACAAACACTTTTTAAGAGTAAGAACTGAGTCTGAGCAACTAGATCTGATCCGCCAGACGGTATGGGTCAGACCCAGGAGTCACCTCCGGCTTGATGAGCTAAATTGTCAACTGAGTTCGCGTTCTCTTGCCACCGATGATGAGGTTCGCCTGAGGGACTTGACCCGTAGCCAGGATACCCCCTCGAATTACCACCTTCATAGTGACGATTCTTCTTTTTTTCACGATTCACTTGGGCATAAAGAGGCTCTCCTGGCTTCACCTACAATCATTCATCAAATTCATTTTAGAGTCCACACAGTAAACCAAACAACAACAACGTACGTAACACATCAAGAAGAACTAATCCGAAATAAATACAACTATTTAACAACAAGAATTCTACGGAATTAACAATCCCCGCTGATGAAGAAATTAAGAAAAGGTAATAAGATAATCAGCCCAACGGACGCAATGGGCAAGGATACAGAAACAGAAACACAGAGTAATATGTAAACAGTGCACCAAGTCATAGATTAACCTACCTGAAAACGGCAAATTAAACTACTCTTGGATTTAGTACTTCAAAATAAAAATCGTTGGAAATCACTGAAGGAGCCGTTAGCCCGTTAAGAGGGTCACATACATATAAACAATGCCTATACGACTTTCATGGTTGGACTACGCCGTTTTGAGTATGTGGATATTTCATTCCGCAAACACATTCCGTTCATGCAGTTACCTAATAAATCTGAATAATCTGAAAAGGAAATTTAAGACGAACCGACTATGCTCAGGGGCTGAGAGAGCCCCGTTTTCCCGATTGATAAAGAAGAAGAGGAACGTATAGGGTAGGTTAGTGGTTGGCTACTGTCCAGGCTACTCACCCACCCAGTCCCAGTCACCAACAAACAACAAGTTCAACACACAGTACATCAACAACCTTACTTTTGACTGACAGAGGCTGCTTGCCAACCCGGATTCAAATTATGTCGAAGGGAATGAGAAGAGTCCCTTTCAGAAGTTCAGATTATGAGAAGGAGAGAGACTCACCGGCTGGGAGGGGTACATACGAAAGGCGCCTGGAGGGGGGGCATGCGATCCTCCATCTGGGTAAGGCATGTCAGCCAACGGAACCTCTTCTCCCTAAAAAATTGCCAGTTAGTATGTTTTGTTATTCCTTTTTGAATCTATTTTTTCTTTTACAAATTAGGAATATAGTCTGACCTGAGGGTAAGTAGGTGGTGGGCTTTTGGGAACACTGTTATTGGCACCGCGCTGCATGGTTTTATCTTCATAGCGAGTACCACTTTGACTGGCCATTGGACGATTGAGTGTTGAGTTGGCGTTGACAGGAGAGCCAGCGGAACTTGCTTCATTCCCACTCGGTCCAGGACTTCCACCTCGGCCTGTTCCTTTGCTTACAAAGTCACTTTCAGTCCACCCTCCCTTTTTGTACACTTCTCTTAACTCTTGATGCTGCCACATTGAGTACAAGACTTGTGAAGCAAACTTAACAACCCGTGGAGAGAAACGCCGCTTCTGTTGAGTCAGCAGAACCAGTCTTTCTACTCCTTCCGCCTCCATTAGAGAGCTGTGCCATTTTAAAGAAATTAACAGTTTATTAAAGACCTGGACATTATTATTGATTAACGTTTTGGACACTACAGTAGTGTCGACTTACCGGGCAAACTCGGCATTTTTCTTTATGACTTCATTAAGGGTGGCCAGAACGGCTGCAATCGTGTCGTCCGAAGTGCTCTGGTCATGTGGACGACCAGATGGAAGCTTCTGTACTAAATCTCTCATTGCATATTTTCCGATAAGTTCTTTATTTCGTTGGTCTAAAGCCAGATTTCGAAGGGCCGTAGCAACAGCACACACAACACGATCAACCTCCATTCTCAAAAGCTCTACCAGAACAGGGAGTCCCTTTTCCTTCCTAACTGCTGCTCTAATCTCAATACTCGGTTGCCAGTAACAAGCAGCTAGATTTTGTATTGCTCCCGCTGCTCCTTCCAGGGTTTCCGGATTAGAACAATTGGATAAGAGTGCCAAGTATGCTTGAACAACCTGTGATTCCCGAAGGACAGTTCAACAATAACATCATAATTAAACTTCTTAACTTAGCATAACCCTGAAGGTTAGTCTATACACAATATTCAAGATACTTCATCAATATGTTACGACTAACCTCAGGCTGCCACAGCAGCTCCATTCCACGTACAGGTTCGGTACGTGTTTGGCTTGTGCTCCGTGTCGGACCTCCAGTAGCATTGACAGAGTTGCTAGAATCCTTAGGAGATGATCCAGCCAGTGCTGCCTCTTTCTTTTTCTTGTTGGCCCCAAAACAGCCAAGATTTTCCCCTTTGGCTTGAGTTGCATTAGCTCGACTTTGTACAGGGGGAGGGTGCTTGTCATAATTAGGGTCTTCAACCTCCTGACACCGATAACTTAGATTTCGAAGTATACAAACACAATTTTCTACACTCTTGTCATCAATGTCAGCTCGGGAGAGAGCACATCGAACAACGTGCAGCAGCGCCTCCACCAGTCCTTCACATTCTCTCAGCTTCTTACGCGCGTACTCCCCTGCTGAACTCACATTCCTGAAATAAGATATTAAGTCAATATCCTCGAAATCCATCGTAGATCCTCATTTTCAGACAAGGGTAGATCGAAAGGCTTACCTGACCACACCCGATGAGTTTTTAAACACAGTAGACCAACAAGCATCTGGAACATGGTTTGAGTTTGTCCCACTTCCACTATTTCTGTCCCATCCACTGTGAGGTATTATGATATTGTTTACAAGAGCAGCAATTCCATCGTCAATGATAGCTTTTTTTAACTCCTACACCAACAAAAACCCAATGAGTTAAGATTTTTAGGAATAATACTTTTGAGGCACCATTAGAAAGAAGTAAATATTCGAAACCCCCTGTCAACTGTTAAAACCTTTACAAGATAACACCAAAGTACAAGTTGTCATTGTTTAACCACGTAAAGGCTTACCTCACAAGAAGAAAGATTCCACAGGACCCCCGAGACTAATTCTTTAACTTCATTTTCCGGCGTTCTTTTCAGAAGTCGAACAAGGGCTGGGATTCCTCCTGCACTTTTGATTGCCTTCTTGTTTTCATCGTTTTGACGTCCGTAGGATAAATTTCTACGGAATCAACAGACGCGTTAATCATAATCCATACAGAGACAATAAAAATAAAACATTCGAATGGGGTGCCAATGTATCGTGAGACGTTCAGGGTTTATGAGATGTTTTGACAAAATGTCATATCAAAGTGTCTTGTCAAAATGTCATTACATTTTTGCATGTCATGTCATAAACCGTTCAATAGCTATTGACCATATAGCTTTCGAATGATGTGCCACATGACCCCATACCATACGTTACATCTTAACATTGGATCCTTACGGCATGACCCTGAAGGGACCTTCCTATAAGCCCTTCGAACGTAACACCGCGGACAGGCAGACGGATACCGAGACATTCGCATAATGTATCTCACGATACAGAATAAATCATTCAAACGGGTATAACCAAGTAGCTTTAGGGTCACATATTTACCAACGAGGCACTTTGAAGCCATTTAGAGCAATTTTGGGGCGCTGTGGAACCAAATGGGGCAACTACTCACAATGTTGGGGCACTGTGGCACCTTTTGGGGCATTGTGGAATAATGTGGAGCACTTGGGGTACTTTGGAACCACATGGAATGTGAATCCATTTGGGACAGTAGTATCAAACTATTTGGGGCAATGTGGGGCAATATAGAACTATTTGGGGCAACGTGAACCAAGTGGGCCAAGGTAGAACTATTAGTGGTGGAACAATTTTGGGCCCTTCGGTAACACTCGGAACCCTATTCCATATAAACACGATGTATGTAATATGTATGTAATATGTATTTATACCGTACATTAACATTGGAAGCTTTTTGCAGCTTATCGAAAATAAGCACCGATAAGGCCCATCATAAAGTATGTACACCCAGTTCGATGATGATCGGATAAGCCCTTCGAGTTACTATATAAAATAAATTAACATAGGGACTGTATGGCAGCTTATTGAAGATAAGCACCGATAAGGCCCATCTTCGAGCTTATCCTGAGATAGAGGCCCTAGGAGGTGTGCACCAAATTGGATGAATATCGGATAAGCCTTTCAAGAGTAAACGGTGTGAGGAGGGAGGGACAGACATCAAATACATTCACATAAAGTAGTTTAAGCTACTTAATAAATTTACCGAAGGGCTCCACAAGAATTTCTATGAACTTCAGGTTGATCGTGGCTGAGAAGGGCAACGAGGGGTGGAATACCGCCAAGAGCTCTTGTTTTCGCTTTTACGGGGTCATCCATGTAACATAAATGTTGCAAATAGGCCGCTGCATTTGCTTTTACTACCGGGTTCGGGTTGCCTAAGAACTGAATAACTTCATGCAGATCAGGATCTCGCCACCTCACACCTAAAATTTGCATAGACATAAATCTACGTTAGTCACAACGACCTTCTGGACACATAGGCTATGCGGAACTCAGTAGAGAGCGACAACTAAAAAAGCATTAGTAATTCAGATGAAAAATTAAGTTGAAGGAGGAAATTCGAGAGAGTTGGCTTGAGAGTGTGAACCTGGAGAGTTTCCCGAATGGATGTTATTCGAGTCTTCATGTTCGGCTAACATTTCATGGGGTCGTTGAGGGGTGGACGGGCCCGGCGACTCCTCGCTTTTGTTATTTGGCACTTGAGACTGATGATGGTGGCTATGATGATGGTGGAAAGGGGGAGGGGGACTGGACGATGACTCCATCACATCATCCCGTCCTTCATGAAGTAAGTATGGCCGAACCGGGAGGTTACCGTAGTGGGAAGTGTTCCCTGCGTTTGGTGATGCGTTCCAATAAGTCCCGTTACCTCTTTCTTTAACTCCTCCTTCTACTTAAAGTCCCAAGACAACAAAACTCAGCAAACAAAACAACAACACGAAGCATTTACACAAAAAACACGAGCAAAATAAATAAAGCCAATGCGTCGATATACAGTCTAGATCAAACTCGACCTAGTCGGCTGAGAATTGATGGTGGACTGGACGCTAAAGCCTAATAATGGACATACCATAATTACCAGGGTGGGCATTAGCGGAGGGAGAAAGATATTCGGGTCGGGGCACCCCAGAGTCCATCTCTTCAAACCCCGTCGTCGGGGGATAGCCTCCTCCTCTGAGATAGTCTGAAACAAAACAATCAAAATCAACGTTAATCTCTACCAACTGGACAAATAAATTGTCTGTAATAAAGTTACATGATCATAAATTTTCGAACCATTCAAAAAGGACACCGAGACACCAGGCTTGTTAACTACTGTGTAAATAATTTGGGTTGTTTAGAAGCTGAGGCTTGTAAGTGCGACAAAAGCAAAATAAGAAAAAGTTGGATTATAGAAGATTAGAAGAAGACGAGTTGATGACCCCGTTGATAGTTCATGTTGAGGAGTACCTGAATTTGTGGTTCGCATTGGGTGATTGAGACTAGGAGACTCGGATCGTTCACTGGGGGATTGAGCACTTGATGGTCTGTCTGGGTAGGTTCGATAGTCCAGCTGGTATGCCCCTGCAAGTGACCCTCCTCCAAAACTTCCATATTCCGGATACTGCTCATAGTCTCCGAACCCAGACTGACCTCCACTATAACCTCCATATCGACGTCCTAAATCCACCACACCTCATTCATAAATCATGCGTGACAAAACTTAAAAATCAAAATAAGCATGTCAGGCTCTATTTGCTCACAAACTCAAAAACTTCAAAGGAAAATTAAGGGCAATTTTATTGCATTATTTGACCTTAGTTTTTTTTAAATCAACAAGTAAAGCGTGTCTCTACGCATCAAGACAGCTCGAACTAATTTAGGGTCAACCAATACACTATCCATTAAAGAACGACGAAAATCGGTTACTCAAAAATCTTCCTCGTGGTGAGGATTTCACTATAAGACCACAGGAGGGACAATGTGTCCCCACATATACCAGATGTTGAATAATTCATTACAGAATTACATTATAACCTGACCCAGTGATATTAGTGATACTGAATTGATGTTACCTGAAGGGTCAGGAGGAAGTGTGCCCCTTGTATAGGCATAAGGGTCTTGAAGGAGTGGAGATTCGTACGGAGGTCCCGGATGGTCAGGAGGATAGTGCGGCGCTCGTTGGTTAGGCGGATAAGGCGCACCGGGGGGTACGTACTCTCCAGCAGCATTCAGACTCCCTCCTGTTGGTTGTCGGGAAACTGAAGAGTAGTCCATCGGCTGACCATCAGGGCCCATTGGATGAACGGTCTCACGAACCAGGTTGGTAGTCTTTCGTTCTGTGATTTTTGTAGTGGTAGTCGTAGTTCTTCGATTCAAAGAGTTCCTAGGACTGATTGTGGACAACAATGATAGTCCTTGCTCAATCGGAGTGTTGAGGGAGCTTGAACGGGAGTGATTCAGCTGTCCACCAATCCGACTTGGTGATGAGTCACCATTGTGTCCATTCAGATGCAATTCTCCCACATCACCTTTCGACCTGTGAACCAGAAATCAGATCTCAGATTAGCTTTGTTCGTATGTCAAAGGCGTACGCCGGAAGACTGGACAAGGCAGTATACGTACTTGATGTACTATGAGCCAACAAACCACTGGACAATAATAACAAACCAGTACAAATCAGCAATAAAAACTACCCCGATGATTCATCAATGACTGAGAATTTAGAATGGAAGTGGATGGAGGTAAAATTCTGTTAGTTACAAAGTTACAATTTGTACAGATTTAGGAAGAATTAATTGGTATGATATAATTACAATTAGGGTGCAGACCGCACATTGACACATTCTATCTGTTCACACCCATTAAACAACAAGAGCATCAGATCAAAATTTACTTCCTGTTTCTACTAAACAGCTCATCATGCGTTTTTGTCAATTCGTCATGCAGCGGAAATGAAACTACTTATTACAGAATAACAAGGACAACATACAACAAATACAACGCCGCAACCTTATCAGTTCAAACTGACAGCTACTGAGACTACGTACATCCAGTTTCAGAGATAGAGATATAGAGAGACAGACAGAGAGACAGAGGACCAGACGATGAGTTAATGAAGGTCATGGGTCACCTGTGAGATGTAAACTCTGTTCGTGTGACAACTCTCTCTTGACGTTGCTCTGTCACCTGCCGACTCACCAGTCTAATGTCACACACACACCCATTCAAAACTTAAGTTACATTTACAATCCAACAATCCAAGGTACAAAATATCTACACTCTGGCACACTTTAGGTCAAGTACCGAGCTCATTTTCTGTCCTGTAAGTCTAGGGTACATCTGTAGGACCGTTAATACGCGAAAAGTCCCCAGAATGGACCTTCCTGGAGAGAACAGAAGATGAGCTTTGAACTTGATATCCTCGATGTGTTCAAGGGACATCGGGAAGAGTAGACTTACACACAGTTATCAAGAATGCTATTAGGGTGAACTGGCTGAAGGTTATTATGACTATGTCCATTAGGGGCTGGAGAGGATGCGGCACTTGCGGCAGGGCTGGCGTTGGTGTAGATGGTACCACCGGCCAACTGACCTCCGTTATTCTGACTGTGCCCGTTCATGAGGAGGGCAGGTCAGCGGACGACTCTTCACGTCTCTTATCAGACAATTTCAAAATCATACAACATACACATCCGGACTTGTTAGATTTGATACCTACCTAATTACAGACTCCCACCGACATGAATCTAAGAAATCTGTTGAAACCGTTCTAACAACCTTGCAAAAAAACCTGATATAATAATGTTGGCTAATATTAACTGGCAAAGGATGATAGAGTGTAGTTGCTTCTATAGGGCAACTACAGGCTATACGGCTGAACTTATTCCAAATTATATTGTGCATGCATGACACGACATTTAACACCAAACATTAAAAGCCTCGTCGTCTGGTTCTGAACTTCTGCGCGACGAAGGAGCGTCGGCGTCTCTAGTTTCTTACGGTCGTGTCACCGGCCATGAAATCAGATTGGTGACAGAACCAAATATGAGCACTCTTTTACATTTCTTTTTCCAGCCTCGCTTTCTGTGTGAATCTACGGCTGTCAGTATGCGAAAATAATTCCATCACCTCCAGTACCAACCAGACCACTACCACCAGCTAGAAGTAAATAGGGATATCAATTTCAAACCTTGACAGATCATATTTCTTTATCTCCTTTCATCTCAAATCTCTAGTTGACACTATTCAGTCTGGCTTACTCTATTTCTTCCTGAGGAAAACCTTGCGAAATTATAAATCTACCCCAATGCAATCCCCTTCTTGCATATTCCGTACATTCTCCATTTTGCAGTTTTGATATTCCGAGGTCATTTAAAGCATAAAAGTAATAAGAATTCTAATCCTTTTGACTTTACACTCTATAGCACTATGTAAATATGATCCTTTTCCTGGCTGTGGGTGGCATGATAAAAATGATGAAACGACGAGAAAAAGTGGAGGCGACGAAATCGAATCTGAATTGCAGATATACATAGTGATTTGAATTGTTGAAAGTCTTGAAAATTCCAGAGAATATCCTGAACTGTGAACTTTTAGATTGCAAAGGTCAGAGCTCATCTCGTCTACTGATTCTGATTCTGACCTATCGACACGGTTTTCAGTTTTTGATGAGGACAGTAGGCCGCGGTGCAGAATCTGCAGAATACTTATGTCAAAGTCATTATCATGTGTGAACCTTGAACCTACTTCTTTCATACTGCTAATAAAGCCCTTTTGTCAGATCAAATTAAATTACAATTGCATTGGGAATATAATAATGGAATTACTAGTTTATAGATTATTTGTAGTTGCTTTTTGCAGCTTATAGTTCAACTCACCGATAGGATTATGATTTATAGATTTATTTTGATGTTAGAAGAGTCCCAAGTTTTTTATGTCAAAGGTCAATCCTTCCTTATCCTGAAGGAGCACAAGCACCCAGCCCAGCAATTCCTTTCCTGAATCTAGTGTCTCTGATATCTGTGAAACCAGACTAGTTGAGAATTTAATGTCAAACGTCGTTACCCACCGATAAAACTCGATTGCTAAACTTTCAATTGTGGCAAGTCCTGTTCCTCTCAATCCAAAATCCACATGCTGGACGCCGCTGAGCTTCGAGCCACTCAAATTTTCCCGTCGTCAGCTCAGACTTTAATCCACACTGCGGATGATGGGGTCCGGTCGAGGGCTTTCGAAGTTCAAGAGTAAAATCTAATAAACACCTCCACTTGATCCGTTGTATCTGTAAACCGTCACCGCCTTTCTGGCTGCGTGAAGGGACAGATGTACATATGTTTACGCTTATCAAGTTGTGGACAAGTTCATCGATAACTTTGTAAGACTTATTCACAAGCCCCAGGATGCTTATCTTCCATTCGGGGTTTGGGGGTAAGACACCGACGGGCAAAATGTGAAATGTGGCCGAAGAAATATAAATGAAGTAGGATCCCTGTTACCAAAATGTCAAAGTTCAAGTTGGGCAGTGTCGACTCTTTGAGAGGACCGAACAACCGTCCCAGTTGACACCGAACAAGCGAACATTTAAGAGAGTTTTGAGATTTTGACAGTTTGACAGTTTTGTTGAGGTTGATATTTGAGTGACTGACTGTCAGTGACTGTTGGTTGGTGACTGTTGGTTGGCTTGTGTGAATGGCCAGCTTGAGTGAGGAGGCCTACTGATGAAGTGAGAGTGAGTGAGTAGAGGAGAGGAGGGAGGATGTTGGGCCTCGGGTCACTCGGGTCACTTTGTTGAGGTCAAGATAAGTGTGGCTGAATGGATGGTATGTTAGGCTGGTCGGTGGTGGTGGTGGTATGTGCAGGGAGTGAATTGGGAATGGCCTTTAACATAGGAGAGAAACAGAAGAGTAAGAGTAAACAGAGACGCTGGCGGTGTGGAATGGTTCCTCCCTCAACTTCGCCCTCTATGGGTGGGAAAGGGGAAGGTGGAGGAGGCCGGACGGGGCTCCGGGATTTCTGAGACCCGATGGGGTTGGCCAGGCTGGTCTCTGGATTCCGAGAGGTAGAGAGGGAGAGGAGCGAGAGTTGGAGGGAGAGGTCGGCAGGTGGCGGAGAGGTGGATGGAACCTCTCCACTAGAAACCCTCTCCACATTCCTCTCCACCAGCACCACACACAACAAAGGGCTTCTCATAAATTCTCCTCTTCTTCTGTCCCCTTGACCTCACTACTCAACTCCGTATGCAAGTACTGGAAGGACCGAAAGAGTAAACATTCGGCTAACCTAACCTAAAATAAGCTAAAATATTAATTTACATGTAGAGGGGCTACTGAATTCATCCTACCTATGAGGGAGTCCGGCTCAATTTCCAAAAGTTGGTTGGTAGTAAATCTAAGATTTATTTATGAATGGACCTCGTTGCCTTAGCAACAGCTTGACTTCCCTAGCTCACCTTACTAGACAACCTCACACTATCTGTCTGTAGGAAACTACTTGTACTAGGCGAGTGTGTCAAAACATTCTTCTGTCATTTCACTAGTCTCTCTGACGGTTGTCTGCCGTCTCCACTCATCTTCGCTCTTCGTAGTCATTTAAGTAAATTAGGATTTCTCACTCTAAATTTAAAGTCCCCTCACTGTACATAATAAAACTAATTTGTTAACTTAGTTCACTAATATCAGTAGTTGAGATATGTGGATAGTTTAGTTCGTGGACTAATTCGTATTGAAATGGATAAGAGTAACCTGATAGTCGTCCACAGCCCTGATGGGATGGAGAGTCCAGAGCCGACGGGGGAAGAGCGGTATAATCCATTCGAAAGACATAATCTTGAGAACCTCCAGTGCCCCTTCTGGAGTCCCAGCGTATTTGACAATGTCAGTATGGGAGAAACGCCGCCCCAGACTACTTGGAATATACACGAATTGGCCGTCCTCTTTCCGAAGCCTTTGGAGGATTCACCATCAAGTCATATGAATGAGTACCCTGTGGACTCAGCGACGGAGGCTAAGGCTCAAGCCGACATTGACAAGTAAGTCCTCAATAATCAATCTCATCTCATGCATAACTTGAGAGAAAGTTAGCTCTTGTAATTCCAAATTCTAACCACTTTGTTCACGGCTGAGGTTCCAGCTCCAGACCGAAATCAAATCAAATCAAATCGACTTGTACCTCAGAAAGTCTTACTTACTAATAGCTAATAGTATGCATAATGTGTTGTTTTCAACAGATTTTTCAGCAATGGAGAAGTTGCACCCAGTCCGATTCTCCTAAAGCAAAAGCCGGAGCTCCCACAGACACCAAATCGAAAATCTGCGATCTGGCATCAGAAAAGTGAAGAATTTATTGCTGTTAAGAAATGTAACGCCTGGACAAACACGGAATTGAGCCTGCCATCGATACTTCCGCTCGAAGTCGAAGCCGTGTTGGCTTCTTACATGCAAGTAAGTTTGCCCTGTCGATCAATCAAACATAAAGACGATGTTGTCTGCATTTACTTAGGAGAAATTGTGTGTTCTAACGCGCTCTGTTTCTGGTCTGTTGTAGATGGACGTGTCATGCGGAACTGAGACCTACGTCCCTTCACCTCAAGAACTTAGTCTAACTGCCTCAAGACAAGGGGAGGGCCTGATGTACAATTCGGTGAGACGTCGACTGGACTTGTCGTTTGGGGAGACAAGAAAGCAGATTGCTGAAGAAAACGTCCCTCTGGAAACTAAAGTACCTTATGGAGATCCTTTTGACCGGAACCACCATGTTGTGTCCCCACCTCATCTTTATCGACATTCAAATTCTCTGGAAACGTCGACTACTGAGCTAGAAGAGCAATTTAAGAGGTGTGAGTTCACCCCTCAAGGTAGAACTTCCGTCATGAGCTCCCCCTCAATTACTCCAATAAGAGATGATGATGTTCTTACTCCTGGAACACATTTCAAGACACCATTAGGTATCTGGAATAATCAGCGACAAGATCGCTTCTTCGACAGTCCTACACCTGCCAGCCAGCAATCACACTCTTATAACCCTGGACCCCGTCGACGTAAAGCTGCCGAAGCCATTGGGTGTGAGAATCAAAATTTCACTATACCATCTTTCAATCGAGTACTACGACGTACCCATTCAACTCCGACGGAAATGGGATCGCCACCCCCTATAAAAATCCGTAGATCCGCTAGTAATAAGGAGGACTTCCTGTAATAGGTGTCTAAAAAGTATAATGAATTTCCTTCGATCTCACGTCTACTAATCAAGCAATACTCACAATGTTACTCGTATTTTTTTTACTACAAATTTTATTGTTAAAAAACTTCAGTACCTCGTAACCGCATGTGTTCGTATGTTTAGACAAAATAACTCAAATTTACCTTAAATTGATAGACGTCCATGTTTTGAACGGCACGGAAACAGAAAAAGGAAGTAAAATTTTATACTGAAAGTTAAAGCCTTGTTTTCACACGAAATTATTAAATTTTCGCCTAACTATTAAACTGATGGTCACTGGACTTGATGAGTGGGGGATGTATTGGAACATCCTAACTCTAATAATATTTATACGGACACAGTTGACTGTTTCACATCGCTACTTAGTAATAATGCATTGCTAGTAATCAGGAGTATGTAAATTAGTTTGATACTGCCAGCTATCTAATCGACGCTATGGTTGTCTATCAGGGATGATGTGCAGAGTTGCAGAGGGTTATAGGATATGGCGTTGTATGGTACATACAATATAAAAAGGTCTTCTTTAGTAATTAAATCATAAGAAGAATTAATTCAGTACAAAATACATCCTTTACCTCCAAAGCCCTGCGTAGTAATTATTAATTATCATTTCTATATACTTAATTTTACGGATTTTATCACAAAATGGAGTCATAAACGATGTATACTTAAAACTGTCGGTAATATAATAAGTAGCTCAGCCATTGTATTTGAGAGTAGTAGCCATATTTCATAATTGCATAGGGCCGAGGTCGACATTCATCACCGGTGACAGAGCTGACTAAGGAATTACAAACCTCTGCAGGGTGCACACTTTCGGCATCTTATTATTTGGATCTGACTTATTGGTCTAGCTTTGTTGGCCTTCGTAGGTCATGTCCCTCAATAATACAATCTCAGAATAAGTAATACTGCCCAAGATTCTAGAGTTTAGAAGATAATCTAAGCTATCAGCCTACGTTTTGGCTTTTTATAGTGGAAATCAGTCATTTGTGGTAGACACACTTCACCGGACACAAATTAAAGGATTTCTAGCCGGGGGTTTTAATTACGAGAGGAAGTTCTTCGGGCACTTTGAGTTTGAGCAACTGGTCCAACCGTCCCATGTCCCATTCAGTCCTCTCCGTAGTATCTAGGACGTGTAGATCAGACGGCCGCTTTATAGGAATGAATAAATGGCGATATAGGAGTTTAACACATACAAAACTAAATAACAATAGGATGGCTAGGCCGGAGGTCATCTACTACTGCTCAGGTTAGGGTCACTTGGGGGCTGGAGGGGCGTGGGTGTGCCTTGTTGGGGAATGAAGCCAAGTGTCTTCAAGACTGTAGAGGTCTTGTCAATCATGGCATCCCTGTACTTCCAAATCGTCGTGTCCAATACGGAATTACGGCGGTAGTCTTTGTCGCAGTTCTTGAGTGCTCGAACGCAGTCGGCCCGATAATGCTGGAGCTGGGCGAACTCAGTCCCTACCGGATATGAAGTACAGCTGCCATTTAGGCAGGCCAGTGGGAAATGGTTATGCAGGGTTATGACCCTCTCGGGGTTGTGAAAGCACTTGACGTACTGGCCTGGCTTTGTATAGTTCCTTGAACGGTACACATGCTGTTTAAAAAGTATATAAAATGTTAATTAGGCCCTTGGATAGGTTGGAATTTTATTTTGTTAGGAACCAGGTGGCTAGAATACCTGGAGCATGTGCATGTATCTGGGGATTCCGGGGAACCAATTGTGCCCGTGCATCATATCATCCAAGAAGTAAATGTTTCGAAAGTTGTACGAGGCCCTGGAATCATTTCTCGACTGTCGAGATTTCTTGTCTACTTGTCGCATCAGCTCCGTCCAGTTGTCTGCTTTCATCGGCATGATAACCTCGTCAATGTCCAGCAGGGCTATGTACTCGTACTGGTATAGATTTCGGTAAAGACAGTCGTTGTATGGAATCACTTCATTCTGCCTCTTGTGGTTGACCTGTATGAAATGGAATTCCAAACCCCGATTTAAATTTTAAGTTAAGATATTAGCTGGATAGAATTACAGAGTGACTTGAATTTGGCTATACCTTCTTTCCGAGGTAGATGTGTCTGATCCTGGGGTCGTTTGGCTGCCCTCCAGGTAGTGTCAGGGGTGTGACATCGATCTGCCCCGTGCCTTGGTAATATCTCAAGACCTTGGTGATGTTGGGATGGACGGCCAGCTCATAGAAGAATATTTTGTCAGCCCCCAGAAGGCCAAGGAGTTCAATCCACTCAACTAGTCGAACGGAGAGATCCTCGTGCAGAAAATCCAGCCCTTTGACACAAACTGCGAAGCCCTTCTTCTTAGCTGGTTTGTCGAACTGCACCTTCAGGTTGTTATTTGCTCCGTAGCATGGCTTCTCCACTACGCTCACCGACCTCGGCACCTAGTCAAGACGGTTACAAGATTAGATGGAAGTTCATAAATCATACAGAATTTCATTAGTGGTAACCCTTAAACCTTGGCGGAGCGGGGTATCATCCCTCCAACTATTCGGCGTTTTATTCAATACCATACATGCACGATCCCTGCTAGGACGGAAACGAAGGTTAGAGATCAAACGGCCTTGGCCTTAGCCAATACAGTTTGTACTTTACGAGGCCAAGACTAACTGGGGCCGTTAATTATGGAGAGGCTCATTAGTCAAGTACAAAGTTACTGTAACTTCTACGGTTGAATAGACAGAGCTATACTTATGTCAATTGCGGAGCTAAGTACCTTATGACAATTACGCAAAATAGATGTATGGGCATAATGAATATAGGTTTTCAGTCACCTTTCCATGATGGGACTTGGGGATTTGACAAGCCAGGAGGTAGGGCTGGAAGACGCCTTGCTTGTAGTTGCCCCATTTGCTAAACCAAATGTACTTGTACTCCAAGACTTTTGAGAAGACGGGCTCCTTCTCCTTTTCGAACCACAACTGACAATAGGAGCTGACATTTGGCTCGATTCGGTCCATCATCCCCAGAATTCTCACGGAGGGGCCGAGTCTGTTCCTTAATCTGATGTCATAGTAAGCGCCGTACAAATGCAGCGTCCCGTTCGATGTCCTCAACGTCTGAAATTTTAACCCAATGCCGTAAGACTCATATTCAGAAAATGTCATTAATTTCATGAGATTTTTTTAGAGTTGTAAAAGATTTGCAGGGATTTTGGGAAAGCTATGTTGAGCCGTTCATACTAATCCACTAATCCCTAATTAAGGAACTAGCTGGAACTTTTACCTGCCAGTAAGAGTTGCTAAACTCGAGGTCGTAAATGGTAGGGAACCTAGCACAAGTAGAATTCTTGTAATACTTTGGTCCGTCCTTAACCCCGCCAAGTATATACGGAGGGAGAGGAATGTTTCGGATGGTGGCAGATGCTTCGAGAATTAACTCCTCTATCGTCCGCGTCTCCTTGTCCACTAGGGGCTCCTCGTCACTCCAAGACGAAGTTTTGAGGGTCGTCATTGTCGATGAGGATATTGTCAAGGAAGTTGACGAGGGTGAACTACTTGGGATGATGGGATTTAAACTACTAGATTCAGCTCCAGGCCCTCCAGGATCACCAGATGACAAGTCATAGAGAGGGGACGGAGTTGGGAGAACGGGTGGGGCTGGGTCTTCTCGGGCCATGAAGTGGAAGACCCCGTATACCATCGAAAGCCATAGGAAGAGGAGGAGGCTCCGCCGAAGGGGTCGTCCCGCTAACCCGCTGCACTGCATCATCCCCTAGTCCTCGAACTTTAAATCATTAGCAGAGCATTGTAATTAGTTAATTATTCATGTCAATCATTATAAAGTTAATTTAATTTCTCATAGGATTTTGTGTAGAGGGTTAAGGAGTTAGAGAAATACGGATATTTTAGAACGGAACCCATAAGCTATGGACCTTAAATGTATCGTGAACGGTTGAGTTGTCCGTACTTTCAGAGTCAGACTCATAATATTATCAGTTTATTTTTTGAAGAATTATTATATTTTAGGTCTAGTTTGGCTTCTTCAACATTTTTTGCTGTTTAAGTATTTGTTACAACTGAAAAGCAATAAAACGTGGGGTTTAGATTCCATAAAAGCATGTTATTTTTATTTGCGAGAAACAAGATATTATTTTAATCTTCAACTCTTTCCATCCTTGATTTATGATAGGTTGGCACATATTTAATAATACGGTGCAAGGACATTATTTGAAGATATTATTTGAACAAAATTTGGAACCCAATCGAGTTCCCTAAATAATGTGTCAGCAGCTAAGTTTATATCCTCCATTTTCGATGTATATCATAAGATGTTAAATTCATTGATTTGATTTTGTTATATCCAGCTGGTTTAATGTCTTTCTGGAATGGCATACAAGAGGTCAACTAAGATCGTAAGTCTTTCTCATTTCCGTTAAATTGGCAGTGAGAGCCAGTGAGAGGGTATGAAATGCTGTAACATCAGACACAGACTGAGACAGCTTTGGAAGTTGCTAGTGAAACCATTCTGCCTCCACTTTCTCGTATAAATAATGTTTCCCCCTAATTTCTTATGCAACTTTTGAAATCCCAAAGTACTTTGGTTGAGCAGATTAGTCGGTTGGGTCTTGAAATCTTCTCAACCATATTATGCAGATCCATCCTATCATGTATTAGGTAGTTGGGAAAAACAAGGACACGAGAGCAGTAAAAGATAACAACACATTTGACTTGCACAACTCAGAACCTCAAAACAGTCAAAAGTAATTGGAAATATGGAGCAGTATTCTCTAAGTGAGGATTTCAAGGCTTAATTCTTAAACCAGTAATTTACTTATACTTAGCTATCCAATACTGATACTACGTAGCAATCATCTCCATAAAAATACCAAACAACACAACTTCGAAACATGTCTGTTTTGTATGAAAATTATACAATGAAACGGAAAATATCTGTTCTTTGAAATGCTGAAGATGAAGAGAATGACCCCTCCGGGTAATAAGCGGATCCCACCAAAGTCAAGCTGGGGGACTGATATGGACAACTATATGACAACATGGTAATAAGCGTATCAGATTCCAACGGAGTCGGAGGTGTGTCGATGTGTGTGACCGCAGTGTGACCACAGCCTGAGCACTGCGGGTAATAAGCGAATCATGCGGACGGGTGTGGTTTCGTATTTAGTTACAAGTTTGGCAGACGGATTAATTCAAATGTTAAAGGTTTAATTATTTCAGTTGGAGGAATATCTTTCCGGGTTCTTGCGTGCGGTCACGAATCAGCGGATCCTTTCACTGTCAAACAACTTTCGATTATTATGACATGTGCCCTGTACGGAGGCTGTATTTACAATTAGTTCAAGGCCGATGCACATTCATCATCCATCAAGGAAAAGTATACCACACCCACCTATTTATTATTTCGGCTACTTGAAAAGTCATGAGCATTTGCCTTCCTTCCTGATGAGCAGCCAAATAAATCCTCAGTAATTCTAAGACTATAACACGGAATCAAAACTCCTAATTATAAGAATTCTTCTTGTCAACAATTCCTCTTCAGATGAAGATTTAAATAATACTAAATAATAATAATGGCTTCATTGTCGAAAGAACTGCAACAGGAAAAATCCATACTGATTTCTATATACAGATATTCATCATACATCTAATCAATATCAGTTCGGCATAAACTATAAACATAAATAACTGTATTACATGATTAGTTAGCGCAGTTTGATTGAATTAACTTAATCTGCCTTACAGTCATGTTGGCCAATCAAGAAGTGGTAAGATTATTCATAACAAATACATAACCCCGTTTTAGCTTTTGTATATATGTATTGCGTTTGGTTAGTACTTGGAAACGTCAAATTCAGATTTCTAAAAGGATTTTTAAATACAAATGATGGATAAGAATGAAATAAACAAATTTAGTTTTGGGACTTGTGCTTTCAATAATCCTGTTCATTTAAATTAGCCTTTAAGTTCTAGAATTGTCCGCAAAGAATCTGCATATTTCGGATTACTCGTATGTATAAGAACACCATCTAGCATATTGGTCACTTGGGCTTATTAATATTCGAGGCATGAATGTATAGGGGTACTACAGAGTCAATCTTACTTTTAATTAAAATTGGTTAACAGACTGACTTCTTAGTATTATTTAACCGTGCAAATATGCAGATTTCCTTCGATTCCCATGCCTGTACATTACATATTAATACAATGACGCAAATAAAGAATGTGACCTAGTGAGTGGAAGATGCGGAGTGTGTCAGTCAACGTGTCAAGAGGGTATGACCTCAGGGGATTGTGTCGGTTGTCCCTTCGTCTGATGACTTGATGACTCAGGCTCAACGAAGACGTCAGCCATTTCGACAAATTCAAAATTGAGTCGAACATTTAAAATTGAATTTCCGAAGCTGGCTAATTGTGACTAGAAACTATGACTGGCTTTCAGAACGGTTGAATTGATAGTTAGTCTGGGTATTTCATTATTCACGAGGTTGTTCTCTCAAGTTCTGGAGTTCCGCGTCTTACGAACGACTCCATCACAAAATTTAAATGATGAGCAGTGACGGTATAGCATACATAAATATTATGTAGAATCATCATTCCGTTTGGACTTTATATCTGATGAAGGATCTGGTCATGACAATCATAATCATCAGCTCAACTTTGACGATCCTTTATGCCGTAATTCATGACTTCATCATATGTACCTACAATACAAGCAAATAATGGGGTGATTATTTAGGGGCTGTTTACAAGCTTTGTAGGCAGTTGCATGGCAGAAACACAGTCCAGTTGACAACGAATCCCTTCATACTTGTCGGATTCTATTGGGTTAAACAGTTAAATCGTTACCGAAGAGGGTTTGAGGTCCTTTTGGCAAAATAAATTTTGTCAAAATCATTAAGGGTCTGGGAGAACTTTGGTTACCGTTTCGAATCCTTATGTAAAACCATACGATTTTTTTTAATTACGGGACGCAGCAGTAGTCAAATGACACATCCCACTTTTATATAAAATAAATAGCGCAAGTGAAAGAGCATAAATAGATTAGGGCTACCGGCTGGGGACTCTAAAAATTGTCCGGGGTGTCTAACTTGGTCAACAGTAGATTAATTAACCATAATAATTTTCCACGTAGTTTTATGAAATTTACTTCACAAAGCTGTACAATAAAAGTGGTATGCCCTGACTATAGTATGTATGTATGTACATGCCTATTGGAATAATGAAAATTCAGGTTGATTTTTTGATCCATGCTGCTGCTACGTCACGGAAAAAATCTCTACTTAGGATTAGGAAGGATGTCCCATAGTATCGCTCATTAGTCACTTGCCAATATTTTGCAAAATCTGATTGTTATTGTGCTTTTTACATTTGCACCGTTGACCGTGCAAAGACAAATTGGCAAATGACGAATACAATGGGTAAATGGGTAAAAAATTGCGAATTTGAAACATGTGTAATTGCGAAACTGTCGGGTTAGGTCAAGTCCGTTTAACCCCGTAGAAGGATAACAGAGGGTAACCTTTCCCTTCTACTAGTAAACTAATTAGGTGGTGACTTGCTGACAAAGTGTCCAATGGCAGCCATGTCTAGTAGGTTTGCAGGACATTATGCGGCTCTAGGTCTGACTACGAAGTTTGTAAACAGTCCCCAGCAGTGTGTGTTATCGTGAAAATGTTCCCCAGGTATGTAAGAGATGCAAGTAAATACTTGTATTTGTTTATTGATTCCCTTGTGTTATTCGCAAAGGAATAAACAGGTTCGTCTCGTTCAACTCATCAACGCATCTTCAGCAGAATTCAGGGTCACCACATTCCTCGTATCATTCGTCCCAATAATAATATATTCCTACCACTTGACAGACCCTGCCAACCTACAATATTACCTATACAATACATACATACTAATTATTCACATGGGACTAACTGCAAGAGCAGACCTTGACTATTTCTGTATTTACATCTTTCTTAAATTACTTCCAACTTTAATTCTCCACAAATCACGACTCATCCTTTTTTATACACAAACCATTTACACCAACTTTGTTTGGGATAAAGGACAGACTTTATTTCTGTAACTGACCTCATCGTCCTCGACTCAACTTCCCTCTTTACAAATACGCGTCATTCTTCAATACATTATTCCTCATTATATTATTACAAATTATAATACTAACGGCATTAGGAGGACTTAATCTTCAATAATATCTCCTGCTTTTCTCTACAAACATCATCAAATTTTCATTGATTGCTTAATTTTATACTCCTTACTACTTAATACTAAAAATTCCCCATTAAGACCCCATAGAGTCAAGAATATTACAGTATTACGTATTGTAGGGAGAGATTCCGTATCCTGGTAGGCAATCGCCTAGCAAATTGCGAAGCTCATTCTTTATTAATCGGTTCAGGGATGGACCACATATACACACTCGAGTATATTCGGTGTAATTGAATATGAATTTGAAATTTTGTAATGTAAGCGTTTTTGCAGTTTGTAGTTTGGGAATGTGTAGGAGTAATGTCATCCAAGTGTATTTATTGAATTTATTTTTTATTTTTAGAAAATGATTTTTAGAAAATAAAGTAGTTTTTGTTTTGTAATCGGAAGTGAAGTGTTTCAGTTGTCTCTGATGGATGTCAACATGTTTGTATACATTATTATTAGATCGATGACTTCAACGGGATATTTCTACATGTGTTGCAAGATTGAAAAGGATACAAATCCAAGTCTTTGTTTAGGCTGAACATTATGGTTCCTAATTGTTGTTCTTGGTGAATCATATTTGGAGTGAGAGTTGCCACCCTCAAATCCAAACATTCTAATTAAGCACACATAACTGACATAATATTTAAAACTCCAATGACTCAGGCAGGAGGGACTCAATATACAGAGCGATAGTCTCAGTGGATGATAATTATTATAAATGACATGACAGTTAATCGATCGATCTGTATGTCTTTTATTATACTTTTATACGGACGATGAGGAAATGTTTTGAGGAATTTGGCTTAATTTGGCAGTCTTCTACAAATCTCCTCTATACTGTCTGCTGTAGGTTTAAGAACAGAGTTGCTTAGTTGGTCTATATAACCCACTTGTCTCTTGTCCGTCCTCATGGGTCAATCCACTCTGTCAAGTTGTTGAACGGGATCTGAGACTCCACGGCTCCTGCTGCAGAGTCAATAGTTGCATGACCACAGTCACCCTACCACATTTACGGCACACACTCAAACACATTCACAATTCTTCATAATTATTATTCCAAATGCTCCTTTTTAATGACATTATTTCAATTAACGATTCTAGTTTCGCATCCGTAACCTATTCCATTAGGTTGAGATAATGGACTGACTGAAAACAAATTCATCTGCACCAAATTTAGTATAACCACCCAGGTTTAACTTAATTGTAAAAACCTTGATTTCTAAATGCTGTTTGGCTAGTGTCCTTTAGTTTGCTGTTTACTGACTTTCTGGAGGTAAAGAGAAAATAAGTACTAAAAATTAAGTTTTTAAATTCTTTACGATATGTAACCAACCGTCGGTCACTAACATGAATGAATAATGTAATAGTTCTAAAACTGCGTGCTTGAACAATTTAGCAATTAATTATTTGAATTGTTTGTATTTGTTACTCTGAAATTGTTAATTAAAGACCTATGAGAGGTTACCGAGCAGAAAATTTTTGCGGTCTTTAGTTGAATGAAAGAGTTTAAAAGCGGATTTTTAAATACATCTGACATCAGAAAATAGGCTTGCTGTTCAGTAAGGGAAGTCTGTCTTTGGTCAAAGGAATAAAAAACATACATGATGACTAATGAAACTTATGATGAGGGAATAATTAATAATAGAATTGTGATATGAGGATATGATGTAAGGGAATACGTTTCCCTGACAAGCCTCAGATTAAATGATGGTTCTTTGACTATTGATGACTTTGTGTAGATTTGCATATTCTAATTTCCTTTCGTCTGCCTAATACAAGGATTGCAGGATTACAAAGCCTTTGTCCTAAACCAACCTAGCGGTCCTACAGTCCCACCGTCCTACTGTACCTCCGTGTAAAGAGACCTCTCTTCAACTCCTCATATCATCATCCTATATGATATTATGGCAGACGATGAAGGCCGAAACTGATGATGGATGATGCAACAATGGACTCCTCACGATTCAACAATGCCCATTGACAATAAAACACTGGTCCACACACTAAATGAGACAATTGACACATAAGAGCCTACAGGCCCATACTGCATAATACTTGGTCTCGACTCCAAAATGTCTAAAAATGTAAAAATTTATTTCCTAGAGCTAATTTCCAAGTACAACATTAAAAGGACTAAATACATGACGGCGGAGGTAATGCGAAAACCAAAACGTGCCTTGGCTAATTCTCAAGCATCGACGGACTTCATTTTCCAAGGCTCCAAATGAGAGGACCTCCTTAGCCTCCAACCTCCTTCTGCAAATATTCAACGCCGCAGAATTAGCAGACGGAGAATGTTGACACTTTTCGTCTTTAATTAAATTTTCCACTCTGACCTTCAAACTCATTCAACTCTTAAAATTCTTTCCTCAATTAAGAAGAATAGGACATGCAATCAGACGGAGACATTCCAATACCTTTTTATCTCCACAATATTATCCAACGTTTTAATGCAAAATCATCCTCTCATTCTCATACAATGGAAAATGTCTTCTCCAATTCCAAGCCTTCCAATAAGTGTAACCACGGGAAGAAAAAAATCTCCTGGCTTTGTCAGCCACATACAAGGCATTCCTAAATACTGCTTAAATGTGTACGTGTATATTATTATGTACATGATCAAGTGTAGAATGTACCCACTGTCCAAAAGACGACGCATCAATCGAAGTGATGACGTAATGCTTAGAAAATACATCCGTATACGATTATTCCAGCTACATTAACCAAATTTCACTCTTCATACCACCTCAATGTTCCTCAAAACCATACCTCAATGTTGTACAAAGGGGGGTTTCGGTGTCCATACAACCATATGCCCAAAGAAGTATTGCTGATTAAGGGGACTTATTCTGTGGTGAGCAACGGAAACTTGCGGATGATGTTGCAACTCACTCCACGACTCAGTCAATAATTTTATTCGTTCGAAATTTGCCAATATTTTTTCCAAAAACCTCTTCC
>JAQFZA010000317.1:0-27548 GCA_034695115.1 Desoria olivacea
ACAATCATATTACCACTATTAATGATTTATCTAGAGGGTACCGAAAACTAACCGAATTTTTGTCACACACCTCCCATAACAATCACAGTTTTGGTTGGATCAGTAATTAATCCATCCCACAGGGACATAAATTGGGCTTTCCGCAATGCAGTCGTCTCGTGGTCATGAGTATTTCGAACCCGAAGTAGGGAATCAATTTCATCAACAAAGATGATACAAGGTTGAAGTTTCTCGGCAACGGAGAACACGGCAGCGGTCAATTTTTCAGATTCTCCATAGTACTTATCAGTCAGTATGGAAACTTCCAGATTGATAAACCAACACTTGGCATCTTTAGCCACTGCTTTGGCCAACGATGTCTTCCCACAACCAGGTGGCCCATATAGTAAAATACCTAAAATAATTATTACTACGTTATTACAATCTGAAAATCAGATTGGATTGGAAGTTGTTTGTATTAAGTTTAAATATGTACCTTTGTGGGGTTCAAGTAGTTTCGAAATCTGTGCATTGTCCTTTTGAATCATAATTGGTAATATCACAGACGACTTAATCTTCTCGATGACCTCGTCAAGACCTCCAATATCGTTCCAGCTCGTGGATATATCATCCGGATTTACGAGGTGACTAGCGATCATCAACTCATGGTCGTTAAGTGCCAAATCCTTCACACCAAGTCGGTTCATAATTGCAGTTGCCTTGATCTTTGCTTGCTGCTTTATCTTGTATGTTGGATCGCAACGACTAATGGAGAAGCAAATATATCTGGAGACACTTAACTTATAAACAATATATGTAGTACGACGATTTAATTATTTGCAATACTTACGAGGTTATAGGTGCAGACTCATCATTATAATTCTTAAAAGTTTCCTTGACCTCATTAATAGCAGTTTCAAAATCCTTCATACAAAGAACCTTTGTCGAATTCAGCTTGTATTGAAGAGTAGTTGCTCCGACAGTAGGGATGGTGTTGATTTCCCGGAGACGGGTACACACAGTAGAGATGATGGAGGTGAGACTATATGGACTTGGTTTAGCTTTGTATGAGGAATATTTACTGAAATTATAAACATGCAATTAAATTTTCTCTTATGCAATTCGATAAGTTAACAGTTTAACTGACTTACAGTGTATCTGTTTGACAACGTCCATGTGAAACTCCTAGAGGATTATCCATCGCCATTACTACAGCAGCCCTCGCCACTTCCTTCATATCAGATCCCGATAGGCCATCCGTCATCTCTGCCAACTTATCATACGAAACATCATCTGCCAGACGTTCATATCTCAAAATTATCTCCAGAATCTGCTTCCGTTGACCCAATCCTGGTAAAGGAACGTAAACTTTAGCCCCCATCCGCCGAAGTATGGCTTTGTCCACAGAGCTTGAACGATTTGTGGCCCCCATAACGATCACCGTCTTTGTAGAGTCCGTTCCTAGTCCGTCCCAAAGGGACAAAAATTGAGCCTTCATCATCGTTGTGACCTCGTGATCAGTGGAACTTCGGCCACGAAGAAGACCGTCAATCTCGTCGATAAAAATCATACAAGGGGATAATTTTGCAGCCAAGGAGAAGACAGCAGCGGTCAGTTTCTGAGACTCTCCGTAATACTTGTCGAAGAGGGCAGTTACCTCCAAATTAATGAACCAGCAACCAGATTCCTTCGCCATCGCTTTGGCTATTGAGGTTTTTCCACAACCTGGAGGTCCATGTAACAAGATGCCTAAAATACAATACAAACATCTTTAAATTACAGTTTCAAGTGAATTAAAATTACCAAGCCAAACAAGCTTTGTAAAAGCCACAACAAACCTTGAGGAGGTTGGGCCAGTCTTGAAATCTCAATGTTATTCTGCTTAGCAATAATTGGTCCAAGAATAGTTTTCCTTGTCGACTCTATAATCTCATCTAAGCCTCCGATATCAGCCCATCCAGTAATAAGGTCAGTAGGATCAACGAGTCTGCTTGCGATCAGCATCTCGTAAGCGTTCAGGGGTGGGAGCTCAAGACCTCGTTTTGCCAACATCGCTTTGACCTTCTTTTTAGCTTGCGCCTTTGGCTCATAGGTAGGGTCGAGTCGCTTCATAAATGGTTTCATAATTACTAACATCCCAAACAGGACCAAAATACGGATGAGAATATATAACAAAATCTCGATCCCCGTAGTCAAAAGAAAATCAGTCGAGGTCTCAGTAATTTCAGTTTCATTCGGTCTCGGTGCAAATCCCGTTCCACTAGGCGCCAGCTGAAGGGAGACGCTGAGTAATAAGGGTATCGTTTGTGCCGAAAGTCCTCCAGCTTCAGCTATGACCTCCTTGACATCTCCACTTTCGTTCTCAGCCATATTAACTTATTAATCCACTTCTCTGAATTTCCTTGTGGTTCCTGTAGAGGACATTGATTTAGCTCAGAATGTAGAATTAGCAATAGATTAAGTTAGTTACAAATTATTACCTTTGAAAAAATGTTCAAATTCAATTTCAAAGTTCACTTCAACAACAAAGTTCAAACTTCAATATAAAAAATATAATATTGGAAAGCAGATTGAAAAAATTCGGAGTTGGATCTCGAAATTGCAAAAGTTGCAACGGTATGACATTGGAAACCATGGCAACGGTGCCTCAAATGAAATAAATGAAAAATCCATTTTCTTTCTTAGTTTTGTTGGCCACATGTATACACTGCCATCGTTCTCATTGAAGGGCTAAAGGGCTCCATAGTAAGGTGGTGTCGATCAAGCATGACAAAATGTTTTCAATTCAAAATGAATTCATTTACCAGTTCAAAAGTGATCTGGGGTCAGTTTCAGAACTGGTTGATAGAATTGGCATAAATGTAGCATATGTATAAGCATGTATTGGGTTTGGTTTGTGTTTCAAACTACAAATGAAATTGGCTTGGCTTAGACGTTAGGTGACTGTGGTTCTATTATGTTTGCTATCCTTTGGGGTACTTTAGATACGGGTTTTCACAGTATTCACACTCGAAATGCCAGTTAGCCGAAGACAGTGAACACTGCAGTCTCCACGTGATGAGTAAACTCCGAATTCAGATTAAATTTATGGACAAGAAAGTTAGACCGACAAGTTTTAGAAGTTTCAAAGCCTCTGCCTCTGATGTTTGAGCAAAACTTCCAGAATGGTTGTGCAATATTGTAAATTGTAATCAAAACATTTCCTAATTTATTTTAAGTGCACAAAGTTCTGAATTGGTGAACATGTAAATTGAATGTGAAACCTCAAACGATGCCAACAGGTCTAATGGAACTGTATATGGTTTCTGGAAATGACTTTGACTCTACTGATGATGAAACGATGAAAACTTTATGATGGAAATGGCTTCTCCAGGCCCTTTGATAAATGTGACGAAATAAATGTTGAAATGAGCTTTTCTCTTTTCTTAACTAAAATTTACTTCATTATCGACACTGGGGATCCTCTCGTACCTGTTTCCTCATGATAATTTCACAAAATCATAAAAAAATTCAACCGATGTCATTTTCGGCTAAATTATGCCGTGGCAGGTAGTTGTATCTTTTTTTACCAATTTTGAGCTCAAAAACTTCAATAAACTTGTAGTTACTGTACAAGATAGGAATTTTCTTGTGCAATTTTGTTAAGACGGTAAGAAGGCAGTATATTTAAGGCCGATTAGCCCTTCATGAACAGATGAAGTTTGAGATAAGGAGAAGACGGATGATAAAGGGAAAAGGGAAGCTCATTAGTTCGCACCTCATTAAAGGAGAATTGGAGACGGAAGGGAAGATGAGTTTGGAAAATGCTGGAATTCCTTTAAAACTAATCCTCACACATGGCCTACAACATGTTTACTTCAAATGTTCAGACTCAACCTACGTCTTTGTACAGAATGCAGGTTTGCCGAATTCTGTATGAAGTAGAAAGTTTCAGAACTACGAGGATTTAAAACACAAATTCAACACATTCTTCCCGATGAAGGAACATCCTGCAAGTCACGGAAGGCCATCATGGTGTAGTTGCCCTAGTTCAAATATTCGGGGTTATCTAGTTATCAAATTCGGATAACATCATTCCAGAAATCAAAATGAACCGTTACCTTTGTCCACGAACCTTTAAAAACTTTACCAAACGTTGATATTGAACTGAGTTTTTAGAAAAACTCCTTACTATTAGTTCTGATAGGACATAAAATCTGTAGTCATTCGTAAAAATTAGGTGAATGCAAATTCCAAGAAATGGTCTCTCATCGACAAGTTAAGTCTTATTCAGCATCATCACTACAAGATTATTGGCGTTTGCCACCACTAGAATATCTTAAAGGTAACTTAACGCTTGCCCGAAGTCCGACACCCTTAAGACATCATCAATCAGTCACACCGGCATCGGAGAGAAGTGTCAAAGGGCGAGGAACAAGAGGGTGGGTCTCATCCCACATGTTCATTTCAAAGTTTGTTTTAAACCTTCCCTTTAATAATTTAGGGTCAAGCTGCCTTTTGAAATCTGATAACCTGTTTGTCCTTAAAAACACCCTAAACCTACATATAAAAAAAATCCTGACTATGTAATACCCAAAGCTGTAACTTCAAAACGAGTGTATAGTAAATGGGGAAAAAGTGTAGAAACTTTAAAACGAAACTCTGGGCTGGTCACAGCTCTTTACTCCTGAATGATGATACATTTACTTCGTGACAGGACATTTGTGAGTTTTGTGACTTAATGACAGATTTCTGGTTGAGAAATGTTGATATTTTACTGCCATAATATTTTGGGTTGAGTGACTAACAACTTTAAGTTTCCCGTTTCCGTTTGCTTACAATATTGGTGCATCGGGAGCACAGCAATCTGGAATCCCTCTTAGGAGGACCAACCAATTTCTGAATATAAATTTCCCGTTCTCACGGACATGAACTCCCTGAAGAATTACGAATTCTGAAGTTCTTCCAAAAAACAGTATATTGTTTTGATTTCAGAATTTCAGAAAACATTCAGAAAATATTCCCATAAGGCTTCGTCAAGAGCCTCGGGACATTTGAAATGAATTTACTATCCGTGTTTGGTCCTGGACGAGTTTATTACTTTTTATAAAGCTCTTTATCAAATTCAACAACTCGAGGCATTTCACAGTTTTACAAAACAAACCCCGTCCCAAGGGACATGAAGTCTCTGAATAATATCTTTATACTGTAAACGATCCCACATCATCCTCCTAAAAATGTCATCTTCCATACTTCCAAACGATATGTACATACTACATGTTCCATAGGCTTCTGTAATAAAATAAGAAATAATATTCCGTCAGTGCAAAAAACCTGACAAATTCAGAAAGGGCACCCTGCAGAGTTGAGTCTTTAAATTGGAAGAGTTTAAGCCGAGTGAGCCAAAACCAGACCACGTTTCAAACTTTCAAACTTCCAAGACTTCCAGTTTGGCTACACATTCACATTTTGTGTTGTGTATTGTAAGATGTGCTCAAGTAGGAGTCTGTATTTTTTTATGTAAATTCAAATCTACAAAACACTTTGTCCAAATAAATCCTTTTTTAGAAGAGGGATCCAAAAAGGGAGCAAATAGGAACATGATATCCTGGATATGTCTTGGAATAAAATATGTGACATTTTTACAAAGAATGAGTCTTGTGATTTAATCTCCTGCTGGTGCTTTGGAGTCTTGGATTTCAAATCTGAAACCTACAACCCGAAACCATACCATCTCCAATCTCGAATCTAAGCATCTCGTAACCATCCTGAATCTAGACGTATTGTTTCTCTCACTTCTACACACAACTTATAAAAAGCTCCAACAATAACTCAAGGCAGCCCTTAACAGTATGGAATCTCATATTATATTCCTCTTCAAGTTCAAAAGGGTTAAATCTTAAATAGTGTCAGGACCAGAGATCATTTGTCCATTTGACACAACATTATATTTCTATTCTTCTTACTCCCTCTCATTCGTACACGAAGCACCAAAGCCTTAAAGGTGGAGTTCCTTATAACTTACAATTTATCAGATATCACTTAACAATCCCAGAATAACACATCAACATTCAAACCAGCCAGTCCAGGATTTTCCATTTAAAAAAACTGGAAATAAGATCCCTAAATCTGTACACAGAATTAAGCCCTCTTTTAAAAGAGAGACGGATGGCCATGTAATTTAATCCATTTAGATTACAAAGCATTTCAAAACTTTTCCTAAATTAAGGGATTCATTCGGCCTTTGGTCAAACGTCAAGCCTCTTAAGGTTTCGGATTTAAAGGACTTTCCTACAATTTAAAATCCTCCCAAACCCTCTGGACTTTCATGCAAGTTACGAACATGAAAAGTCCGAGGTATTAAGCTATAGGGAGTTTATATGGCTCTTGGCTCAGCAATTAACGAAGTCAGTCGGGCCACGGTAATCTGTTGCAAGAGATTCATTTCATTCTTAATTGTCTTTGGGCGTTTACCTCTACAATCCATTTTATTCCCGTGGGACAAGTTTTGTCCCATTGTGTCCAAAAGTAATTTACGACTTCGTTGGTCTGGCATCTCTGAACTTGTCACACTCTTCGAGGGTACGGAACTCCTCTGTAATAATAATAATCCTCTGGCAAGATAAGGGAAGAATGAACTGTCCCCTGTATAATTAATGAGCAAATGAGATGGCAATTAGCTGATAGCTCGGATTAGAGCCAATTAAGTAGTTGGTTAAATTTAATTAAGCGATATTGTCCAGCTTCCTACATCCTCTAGTTCATGATTCAGGTAACCAAAGCTGGCTTAGATTGTTCGACATTTAAGGCATTGTGGTAGAATGAATCTCTAGTAGAATGTAGGATGTAATGTGATCCTTAAATATATTAAAACAAATAGGGCTATCGTAATTGGTCCAATTACTTCTGGATGTTTTCGTCGTACTCTTGAATTTTTATCATGTTGATGTATCAAGTGTCTTGTTCCAGATTGTGTGTTATTTACAGTATAAACCAACAACAGTTTTAACATACAAATCTGGTCATCACGATTTGTAATTTAGATTTATAAATCAAAGTTATTTTTTGTCGAATTAGTAATAGCTTTGAAAGCTTCGTAAACCTTTACGGATCGAAAATTACAAGGAAATTGCTTCAGAGATCAAAAGGTGAAAGTTATATCTGCTCTATCTCAGCTATAATTACTTTAGGGCAGGTTTGAGCTGTTGAGGTACAAATGCAGCTAAAGTACTAAGTACACGAAATTACAAAGTAGTCCCACCGACTTTGATTTCTTGGATGGATGGCTCCCACAATGAAATTGATTTTGGCAAGGAATGGTTATGATAACGTTAATCATAATACTAATGGAATGATCTAGCTGTTTCTTTGAATTTCGATTAGTAAGGGCATTCAAACAGAACCATCCCAACTCAATCTCATCATGTAGAAGTTATGTGGACGAGAATCGTAAACATGTTGGACGGATAAGGTATTTATTAACAACTCGTCGTTAGTACCTAGTTGGTAAGTAGACAATCTGGAGAATCAAGCAATTTATTTCCCAAACAAGAAATGTTATTCTAAGTTCGGAGCTTATGGAGAAACACCCTTCGATTTCCAGAATTCCGGAGAGATTTTTTCCCCGAAAGTCTTATGTAAACGCTGGTTGTTAAGCTGTTGAAAATGGTTGAAGATATACGGGCTATTTAAGGTATTTCCGTAGTTTTAAGAAGGTGCTGTTTTTTAAGTTGAACTATATCATGTTTTTTTGGGGATATAGTTTGTTTTCTGTGTTTTTTAAAATGAGAAGTGTAAGCTTCAGCTGTGATCAATTAATCAATCGGCTTGGGTAGTCCAATCGCAAATCACAAATCAATCCAAGTCTATTTATTTATTTGCGACAAATTGTAAATTCATCGTCTTTTAAAATAGTTAGGAATTTGAACCTTGAACCAAAAGCAATTATACGTTTATGAAATTTCATACTCTTCTCTTTAAGAAACATTCCAACATTTATTTGACAAGAAGGTTGCTTGAAATGTAAACCAGGTTGGGTTAGACTTTAGTAAACGAAATAAAAAACCTACTTGATGATAACTTATTTTTATTAGTTCAAAATATCCAGAAAAGCGTTGAGCCTAATTTTCATCATGATTCATTCTTTAAAAGATATACATATTACAATTGATAGTTCATGTCATTATTTTTTCAAACAACAGAAGTTTTTATCTGTAATATCAATTGAATGAACTTCAACAAAGTAGGGAAACAATCATCTCAGCCGCAGAATTGTATTAATGCTTTACAATAAGAAGATTGATTGGAGGTAATATCAATCATCTTGAATCTGGTAGTCCGTCTCATTCATAAATTCCATATTAAACTGTTTGACTTTTGACACAGGAAAACCGACATTTTGTATGTATTTACAATACCCGATTTCACTGATAACAGGAATTCTCCGATTAGCACGGGTTATTTGTCAGAATCAGGTCCAAGGTCCAATCTTTAGATTTTAAAGGTTGTTCTAAAGGTTTTCAATATTTGAACCCTATAATTTTGTCAATCATAAAAATTAATACACATAGAATAATACTACATTCAAAGAGGCTTTCCTACCTGAATCCCAATTTAATTACAACTAAAAATGTTGCTCCCATTTTTTGTGCCAACCGAAACATCTTCTTGAGTAGGAAGCTACTGTGTTCTAAACTACAACCGACATGAAGAGGGATAATCATTTCGCCCATTCTAACCTCCACGAAGTCTCTCATAATCTGTTTTGTTCAATCAACCAAACCACATTTCTCATTTAGATTAAACGGGAAGCCGCAAAATAAACTAATTTCAAGCAGGTTCAAGTAGCCCAATGGCTACAAAGTAAAAGCTACATTGCATTGAAACTTAAGCAAACCCTTGCATGCATATACATGCATGCCTAGTTGCAAAGTGCAGCACATTCCAGATTCCAGAAGGTAATTAAAGATGACAGCCCTGCCATCATGTACCCCCTGCCACAGCCTCTCTATAATAATATTTCTAGGAAGTAAATGATTTGCAGGCTTGACTTGCCTCTGCCTCATCATGTCCATGTGGGCTCGTTCCCACGTACAACATATTTAAGAAAATCCACACTGATGGATTTTATTACCCTCACTGATCTCATAAATAATAATCCTCCTCTGAGGAACTGCAGAACACAAGGGTTAATAAGTTCTCATGGGGGTGGTTTATATTTATATGACCGTACTTAATGCATAATCAGTTCTAGAGAGTTGGGCTTGGAACTTGAAAGTCTTGATCTGCGTAACGGTTATGCTCAAGGAATTTACGGACTTCTAAATCTTCATCATTTTTAGGTTGATAGAACGTGACCGTTTTGTCTGGGCCTCAAAGTTCAAAGGTTATTTTGTTCTCGAGGGTCGAGATAGTTTTTTCTCCGGTTTATGAGTTCATATCTGTCAACACCAAAGGGTAATAAATTATTCGTGGAATGAAATGAATGACTAATTTTGAACGTTGAACTTGAAGTTTGAGTTCCCAAACATGTTCCAGGAGTTTCATGGTTCCGTTTGGCTAACCATGTCTGCAGTTATCAAACGGACGATGGTTTGGCCATTCATTCATGATGTCATGATAGTTTTATGATCATATGGGAGTTTATGACTTACTAGAACATGAGATATGAAACATGACCGGAAATGAGCTGCAAATGTCTCGTATCATCATCGTTGAGTTAAATTAGGAATACAGTCGTTCATAGAATAACACTTTCAACATTTGTCAGAATGAGGCATGACACCAACGACACGGCTTATCAGCATGTTTTGTGACACATCAGAAATGAAAATGATGGGATATTGTACACTCCTAATCAGTAATGCAATATTTTGTAGCATTCTATTTCATACACATAGTTGTATAATGAAAGTGTTTATCCACTTAAAACACTTTCGTGGTGATGATGACATAAAATATGCATTACAAAGCCTCAGTCAATCACGGCCTTCCTCGATATCTAATCTCTCCACAGTCGGTCTCACCTTGTCAAATATTGAATAATCACAAAATACACTGAAGCCAGAAATGTATGAAAAGATAAACATTATAAAGCACACTGGCACTCCAGCAAAACCAACCATTTGCAATTATCCTCGAAACAGCAACCACTAAAACTAAAGCTCGTATAGCAAACCTGTGCAACCACCATTTAAGGTTTCTTAAAATGGTAAAAATTACTCTCCAAGGGATCTCTATAGACATCCTCCTCCTCTTCATCTGCTCCGTGACCTCATCACGATCATCAGCATGGAGGACAGCAAATGCTAATGACCTATATGGCAAGCCCTGTCTCAACGGGTCAAGTCCAGAGGGTCAGAATCTTGTCACATGTGACCCGTTCAGAAATATGGTGTGTTCAAGCAAAGGGATTTGCGAATGTGCTTCATCAGCAGAATTCAAAGACACACAGTATGACAAGGAGACCCTCGCCTGCTTCCCCGTACCATCACCCGACGATGACTTTCGGTGTCAAATAGACTTCCAGTGCAAAGTGTCCTCATACGGAGAGTACTCTCGGTGTGATTTTGACACGGGTCATTGTATGTGTCATTATGACACAGCCCCAGTGGAACTGGTCTCGTACGTCTGCTATATAGGTATGTATTAATATCAGTTGCATTCTGGAGTTTATGGACAAATCTAAATATGGCAATGACTAAGCGAATGAAGTAATTACGAACAAGTTCATGAATGGACAAACAAAAGATAGACACTTATTATATTGGCGTCCAGAGATTTATCTCTTGCTTGTCCATCCATGGACTTCTGGGTGAATAGTCATTGTCCATATTGGACTTGGCCATCCATCTACATGGAGTCGTTCCTTAGTGAAACCCATCCCGTTTGGCGAGAACTACCCTACCTGCGAGGAAGACAGAGACTGTACCGGAAGTACCCTAGTGGCCATGAGTCGGTGCAATAAGGCAAGCAAACGATGTGAATGCTTTGACACTATCACAAACGGCAAGAACGAGGTCGACTATTACGATGGGGAATGCGTTTACAAGAGGATGCTGGGACAATTTTGTGAGAAGGATGCAGAATGTCGTGTTGGTTATCACAAGAATGCGGTTTGCCGAACGAGTGAGGCGTACTTACCTTTTGAAAAAGTATGCGAGTGTCAAAATCTTGGGGACTGTGATGGAAAAAATGGGTCACCGCGGCAGATCGGAAGTTCCAATTCTGTTGTCATGATGGGATTGACGACCCTCATCCTTGGACTTGTGGCCACGAAAATTATCAACTAATTTATCATCAACTTACATTGTACATTCATTATTAATGTAATTGAACGAGAGAGCGTTGGAGTGATGTAGTAATGCAAACATTTGTATTCGTCAATGCTAATGTAATGGGTGGTGTGTTTATTAAATTGAGCTTTTAGCCATTTTATAATTATTTACTGTTTTAATACTTTCGAATTTAATTTTTTTAAACCCTCAAATTCAACATGTTGATTGATCCAAGGCGAGAACTGTTTTTATCTTGAGATGATGCGGGCCTACACTTTACAGCTCCAGTCTATACTTTTAAAATGTACAGTAAGTATATTTAATTGTAATCTTGTCATAATTATTATGTTGTAGTATATTTATGGAGTTCTCCATCAAGAAACTCTCCAAATATAAGTTCCATGATTAGGAAATTTGAGCTTTTTGTAAGTAAGGGACTATGGCTACTAAAAATACCTCACAAAGTAAATTAATTAAAAATTAGTAAGTCCTTACAACTCCAAAGAATCCAGAAAATTTTTCAGAATTTGAAGCATATCTCCGACCAGCTTTCGTCAGGTGTGATCTATCATGTCAACCGACCCTGCAACGGAAGTGAAGCTATTCTTGGCCTTCGCCTTTCAAGTCATCATCATTGCCCTTGCAATATTATTCATCGTCACTGCACTTAAGAAGCTGATCTACAACTACGACTCATATAAAGCCTTTCTGCCTCAAGTTTTCTTCGCCCTTTCGCTATTCGGGTTAGTAGTATTGACGAAAGATGCGGCTTCGGCCTCGTCAAAAGGAGCTGTTACCCTTGCTGACCAACGGGAGCATGTGGGCCGACTTACGAACATCTTCATCTACATTTCTCGTTTGCGGTACAAGTTTTTCTAAATGTAAGCCGAATTAGGACATGTTTTTAAAATGCTAATACTACGATAGTTTGTATATTGTAACACATTTAAATGACGACCAAAATCCAATGTATCTACAACGATATTACTATATTCCAGATTATAAAAGTCTGCATTATGGACATGCAGCCCTCCACAGAAAGCAGTTTTGAATTATGTCCGAATCACATTGTACAACTTGTAAATATTGTTGGCAGCCCTATTAAGTTATGAAAAATGTATTTAATGAAAGCCACAGAAATAAAGGTTCATATCCAACTACACTTTGGAATCAACTTTTCTAATAATTACAATTACAGTGCATTTATGGCAGATGATACATTCTGGACAAAACAGAATCAAACGATTGAGTACGGTTACAATATTTTCCTCTGAAATATTTGGGCTTCTTGCTTGGACAGCTTATGTCATTCTTATTTCCATGTGGTGCAAATACGCCAACTGCATGCCATTCATTTGCAAATCTCACATAATAAAGAACTTGATGTGACGATGTCAGTTTTTTACAATACTGTACATGCACGTTGTTATTAACCAATTACCTGGTTTCAGGAGTCCAGTGGTGTTTTTAAATGATTTTCCTTAACCATTTTTAATTAATTAAATTCCTATACTTTCCTCAACATCAATCCATATATGGTAGTGCCTAAGCCGATTCCACTCGCATTATAAAATATCATCTTTACATAATGCAGTAAGATGCTAATATTCTGATTAGTTGCGGCTTATTCTCGAGATTTTATGATTCTTAAAATTATTAAGTGTTATGCGAAAGATTCTTTAATCGATTTAAAACATCAAATCAATTTGTTTCGCTAACTTTCAATTTGCATTTAAATTTTTTATTGCATTTTAGAACTACATAAAAACCATTTAGCTTCGTATTTATTTTGTCACTGTCAAATCGCTTATCTTCAAGTCAAGACGAGTGTTCAGATTTTGGATTTCGTGTAACCAGCTGTTAAATATTCCAAAGAATTAAAAGATCTGCAGTAATGGAAGGTCTACGAAGTGTTATCTGGCTACTCTTTGCAATATTTGTCAACGAATCCCAAGGAGTTAGTGTTGCTGAAGATCTGACTCTCACGTCTGAACAAAAAAGTATCCTTGAAATCGTGAGTTTGCATGAGACTCTCAAAACTCAGGAATAAAACTACTATTATACTCGAAATTGCAAATTACTTTTTTTTCTTGCACCCAAAATGCAATTTTCCAATTAAATCTGACAAAGTATTTTACAGATGTATTTTAATTTCATTATTCCATTCAGATATCAGTTGCTAAATGTTCGATACGTTTTTTGAAGTAAAGTTTTGAAATTATCTTGTTCCTTAGTTCAAGACAAACGTTGTGTCAAAACTATCAAAAGATTATCAACACTCGGATATTTATCTCATTCGATGGTTACGAGGTAAGTTTAAGCTTTAAATTCCAACGCTAAAGTCTTCACATTTGTAATTACCAAAGGATAATTAATCCATTACCTTTGGTTATCGGAAACAGCAAAAAACTTTGATGTGGGAAAAGCTGAACAGTTGCTCATGCATGTGAGATTGTGAAACACAAATTACTTACTTAACCTTTAACAATATTAAAAAATTCGATTGACAGTTTTAAAAACTTTACAATCAGTGATAACCTTATAACTTTTCAGGATATCATATGGAGACAAGAGGAAAACATGGACACAATCCGTGACGAGGACTGGTCAGCCTTCCAGAAGGAATATCCCTACACTGTCGACTCCCATGATAATGAAGGGAGGCCAAGTGAGTCTATTGTATAGTTAGTTAACTCTATCACTTAACTAATAACTAATATAGCACTAACGTGTACAGTATACCACTAAAAATGCTAACCTACCAAATTCTAACAACCTATTTTGAATCCCAGTGGCGACACTCGATTTTGCAGATTGGGATTTCCGGAAAGCGGTACTTTCCGGTCAACGAGACAAACTTATACGGTGGTTGACAAATATTGTTGACCATGCCACTTCAAGGGTTCGGGAAGTTCAAGCCCAAGGAACAAATGTTACCCAATGGAAGTACATTATCAACTTGAAGGGGTTCAATTTGGTTCAACATGCTTGCATACAATGTAATTTGCTTTTGTAATATTATAAATATTATACATGAATAACCAGATCCACTTTGTAAGTTGTGATGCGAAACTTAATTTTGTGACCAGGTTTGCCCATTTACGTGGCCTTCGTGACAAATTATGAGAATCACTATCCAGGCTCATTGGATAAAATCTTCCTTCTGAACGGTTGGTAATTTTTTTTTCCCGTTGTCCATATTATGTAGTTGTGGTTTGAGTGTTCACACAGTTGTTTTACGTTCTTCAGCTCCTGCAATATTTGACACTGTATTGTCATTAGTTCGGCCTATAATGAGTCCAGACACAAGGGATGCTCTAGAAACTGTTGACAATAACGAAGCTGGGAAGTCCCAATTATTCAAAGGTATTAACCCCGATCAAATCCCACAGTCCTTTGGGGGAACCAAACTAACAAACAAGTTGTACTGACCTAAATTTATTGACAATTGTATCTTTTAAACCTTAAAATCTTCTTAAACCTTCTTCTGTAGTTACCAAAATAACCGAGTAATTTTTAAACTGAAAAATTGTGAATAAATTGTTTCAAATAAACAAATAAATAGAAACTTTACAAAATTGAGTCGAAAAGTACATTTTTTTTAACATCATTTATTAAATGAACTGTTCCGATACAGAACTTTGAATTATCAGAAATGACTCGCTATGACATTTTGAAGGTTTTGTAGATCAAACTAAATGTAGTTTTGTTTTTTTATACTAAAAAACTAACCCAATTTACTAACTGAAAGTTAATGAATCAGATAATTAAATAAAATGAACCAAGTTGGGACAGGAACTGAACCCGCAACGCCTCCCCATCGGGGTACACACACTGACCAACTGAACTCTACACAAACTTGACACTTTTATCAAGTGTCTAGGAATCTTGTGAACTTTGATAACTTTACAACTTGAGGTTGAGAAGGAACGTTTAGATGATTTTCTCAGTAATTGGGTAGTCTGTGATTTGTAAAAGTCATATGTGAGTCAGCAAATTCATTTTAAAAGATTTTCCTTAATCATTTTTTAATTAAATTAATTCCAACTTTCCTCAACATCAATCCATGCAAGGTAGGCTACAGCCGAATCTACTCGCATTATCCAATATCAAATGTACACCCGCATGATTAGCTGCATCTTAAGCTCGAGATTTTATAATGAATTTGTGTCGTTAATTTTAAAACTTTTTATACATTTTTTATCAATTTAACATTATAGTAAAACTATTTATCTTTGTAATTATTTCGTCACTTTCCAATTGCTTATCCTCAAGTAAAGACGACACTTTATATTCCCATGTAACATCCATCACCAAATCCAACATCCATTCTTAAAGATTTCAAAGAGTTAAGAGATCCGCAGCAATGGTGTGTCCGCGAAGTGTTATCTGGCTACTACTCTTTGCAGTATTTGTCAATGAATCCCAAGGAGTTAGTGTTGCAGAAGATTTAACTCTCACGTCCGAGCAGAAAAATATTCTGGAAATTGTGAGTGACAGGTTATTGAAGATTATGTTATCGTTTTTTTATTTTTTACATAAATCTCGGAATTAAAAATTAACACAATTCCCTTTCTTAATAAAAATGCATTTTTTATGTGAAGTATTTTACGAAAGTAGTTGAAAACGTTTCAATAAGATATCAATTGCCGATTACTTAATACTTTTTGAGAAAAACATTTTTCTAGACAAATATTTAAATTTATGTCGACTACAATCAAAATTACAAGTTTTAAAATTATGTTGTCCCCCAGTTCAAGACAAAGGTTGGGGCAAAACTAACAAAAGAATATCAGCACTCGGATATTTATCTCATACGATGGTTACGGGGTAAGTAAGATAAACGAGTTAAGAAATGTACTGTAATAGATTTTCTTGTTCTTGGTTATTACCTTTGGTTATTAACGAAATTAGAAAAAAACTTTGACGTGAGGCAAGCTGAACAGTTGCTCCTTCAGGTGAGATTATAAAATACGAATTAATTAAGCTTAATTGTAAGGAATAAAATTGTATTTAAAAACTTGGAATGATTGATAACACTATTTTACAATGTTTTTTAATTTTTCAGGATATCAAATGGAGACGAGAGGAAAATATAGACACAATCCGTGACGAGGACTGGTCAGAATTCCAGAGGGAATATCCCTACACTGTCGACTCCCATGACAAGGAAGGGAGACCAAGTTAGCTTAGCTAATTAACTGTATCACTTAACCAATGTAGTATGTAAAGTAGTGCATCAGAAACCAGTTCTACTTATTTTCAATCCCAGTAGTGACACTCGATTTCGCGGATTGGGATTACCGGAAAGCGGCACTTTCCGGTAAACGGAATAAACTAATTCGGTATACGGTTTACATCTTTGAGCATGTTACTTCAAGAATTCGGGAACTTCAAGCCGAAGGGAAAAATGTTACTCAATGGACGTTCGTTTTCAATGTGAAGGGGTTCAACTTGGCCCAACACGCATGCATACAATGTAACTTACGTTTGTAATATAGCCAGATCCGTCTTGTGCCCTATTCTTGTCATGAAGTAAATGCATAAATTCCTTGACCAGGTATGCCGATTTTCGTAAACTACGTGATAAATTATCAGACTCACTATCCAGGGTCATTGGATAAATGCTTTCTGCTGAACGGTGAGTTATTTTTTAAATGTACTACCCCTTTTCCACATTAATTGTAATGGTTTAAGTATTCACACAAGTGGTTTACGTTCTATATATAGCTCCACAAGTATTTGACATTGTATTGTCATTAATTCGGCCTTTAATGAGCCCAGCGACAAGTGACATTCTAAAGATTGCTGGCAATAACGAAGCTGGGAAGGCCCAATTATTCAAAAATATTAACCCTGACCAAATTCCACAGGCCTTTGGGGGAACCAAAATTACAAATAATTTGTACTGACCACACTTTACCTAGAAGTTGCAAATTTTCAGAGTAAACTACCTCTAACATATTGTAAAGCTTAACAGCTTCATAAATGCATGCATGGCTGATAATATTGTTGAATAAAAAAACAACAAATTGAATGAACCGGGTTTGAAATAAATGTTTTGAAATTACATTATCAGAAATCATACGATTAGAATAAACCTTTCAAAGTTGAAATTACATGACTCGCCTTCATATTTTGAAGGTTTTGTATAGGTAAACTGGATGACGTTTTATTTTCTTATTCTACAAACCAAGGGAAATTCGAGCCTAATTTACTACCCGAAAATGAAGATGAATCCGATGAGCAAAGAAAATGAAGTATAGAAAAAATTGCTAAAAGTTGGGATGGGAATCGGGGTACACATACTGATACTACTGAACTCTACACAAACTTGACACTTTTATCATGTGCCTAGGAATCTTTTGAACTTTGATAATTTGATGAGTTGAGATTGAGAAGCAATGTTTAGATGATAGTCGTTATTCGTGCTGTGAGATTTTCAGAGTCTTGAACAGTCTGCGATTTCCAGAGGAAACTTATTCAGTTGGCAAATTAATTTGTATTGATTTTCCTTAATTTTTTTTTAAATATTAAATTAATTCCTACTTTCCTCAACATCCATCCATACAAGGTAGGCTAAAGTCGATTTTACTCGCATTGTCCTGTATCAAATTTACATACGCATGATTAGCTGCGGCTTATGCTCGAGACTTTTGAATGAATTTGTGTTGTTAACTTTCAATCTGCATTTAAATTTTTTTCTAGCATTTCAGCATTATAATAAAACTATTTAGCTTCAGTATTCATGTGGTCACTTTCCAATTGCTTGTCCTCAAGTAAAGACGAGAGTTCAGATTTTCATGTAACAAGTTACAGTTTTTAAAGATTTCAAAGAGTTAAGTGATCTGCAGTAATGGAAGGTCTACGAAGTGTTATCTGGCTATTACTCTTTACAGTATTTGTAAATGAGTCTCAAGGAGTTAGCGTTGCAGAAGATTTAACTCTAACGTCCGAGCAAAAAAATATTCTTGAAATTGTGGGTGACAACTTATTGACGATTATGTAATCGTTTTTTTTTATTTTTGAGTCTGTACTTCCGAATTGAAAATTAACACAATTCTATTTTTTCGCAAAAATTCATTTTTTAAATAAAGTATTTTACGAAAGTATTTGAAAAGGTTTCAATGACAAAGCAATTGCCAAATATTTTATAAGTTTTGAGAAAAATGCATTTGTAGGCAAATACAAATACTTCAGAGGTATTTAATTCTACGTTGACTACAATATTAAGTTTTAAAATTATGTTCTTCAATAGTTCAAGACAAAGGTTGGGGCAAAACTAACAAAAGAATATCAGCACTCGGATATTTATCTCATACGTTGGTTACGGGGTAAGTTAAGTTAATCGATTAAATATTAAATTCAAGCAATATTGTCCAATACATTCTTCCCACTTCATATTACGCAAAATTAATTATCCTAAATTGTAAAAAAAAATTCTTGTAATGAATTTTGTTTTTCTTGATTATTACATTTCGGTTTTAATAAAATCAGCAAGAAACTTTGACGTGAGGCAAGCCGAACAGATGCTTCTACAGGTGAGATTAAAATACAAATTGCTTACTCAGCCGAAAAAATTTTAAAGGAAAATAACATATTGACTTGAGCATATCTGCAATGACATTTTTTTTAATGTTAAATCATTGATATCTTTGTTTTTTAATTTGTTACAATTTTTCAGGATATCAAATGGAGACGAGAGGAGAACATGGACACAATCCGTGACGAGGACTGGTCAGAATTCCAGAGGGAATATCCCTACACTGTCGACTCCCATGATAAAGAAGGGAGACCAAGTGAGTTTAGCTAATTAACTTTATCACTTCAACAATGTAGCATGTAAAGTAGTCCATCAGAAACCATCAGGAAGAAAATTCTACTTATTTTCAATCCCAGTAGTGACACTCGATTTCGCAGATTGGGACTTCCGGAAAGCGGTACTTTCCGGTAAACGGGAGAAACTACTTAGGTGGATGAGTAACATCTTTGAGCATGCTACTTCAAGAGTTCGGGAACTTCAAGCCGAAAGGAAAAATGTTACCCAATTTACGTACATTTTCAACGTGGGGGGGTTCAACTTGGTTCAACATGCGTGCATACAATGTAAATTACGCTTGTAACATTATACATTCATAGCCAGATCCGTCTTGTTCCTTTTCTTGCTATAAAGTACCTAAATGAATAACTTCCTTGACCAGGTATGCCGGTTTACGTAAACGTCGTATTAAATTATGAGAATCACTTTCCAGGCTCAATGGATAAAATCTTCCTTTTGAACGGTGAGTTATTTTTGAATTGTATTTCCGTTTTCCACATTAATTGTAATGGTTTAAGTATTCAAACAAGTGGTTTACGTTCTATATATAGCTCCACAAATATTTGACATTGTGTTGTCATTAGTTCGGCCTGTAATGAGTCCACTGACAAGGGAGGCTCTAGAAACGGTGGGCAGTAACGAAGCTGGGAAGGCTAAATTATTCAAAAATATTAACCCTGACCAACTCCCACAAGCCTTTGGCGGAACCAAAATTACAAACAATTTATATTGACCACACTTTGCCTAAAAGTTAAAATTTTTCAGAGCAACCTCTAGTATGCTTAAAAGCTTCAAATTTTCATAAACGCATAGCTTCAGGGCTAATAATTGTTAAATAAAAAAATGTCAACTGGATGGACCGGGGTTTAAAGAAAAACTCATTTGAAACTTGAATATACATGTTTAACAATCTTAAGTGTTTACAATCTCTCAGTTAACGTGCACAGTCAACAGTAATTAAGACCTTACCAACTGGTGAAGGAACACATGACTTTTATACTTGTATGTTTAACTCGATATGTAAGGAGAGGTCTAAAACTTTTTTAAACGACTTGATTTTTATTAAATATAATTAATTGACTGATTTTCTTTAATTTTTTTGAATATTAAATTAATTCCTACTTTCCTCAACATCAATCCATACAAGGTGGGCAGACTTTTGAATGAATTTGTGTCGTTAACTTTCAATCTGCATTTAAATTTATTTTAGCATTTAAGAATTATAATTAAACTATTTAGCTTCAGTATTCTTGGGGTCACTTATCAATTGCTTATCCTCAAGTTAAGACGAGACCTCAGATTTCCATGTAACAAGTTACAGTTTTCAAAGAGTTAAGACATCCGCAGCAATGGTGTGTCTGCGAAGTGTAATCTGGCTACTACTCTTTGCAGCATTTGCCAATGAGTCCCAAGAAGTTAGTGTTGCTGAAGATTTGACTCTAACGTCCGAACAGAAAAATATTCTGGAAATTGTGAGTGACAAGTTATTGACGATTATGTTATCGTTTTTTTAATTTTACATAAATCTCGGAATTAAAAATTAACACAATTCTATTTCTTAGTAAAAATGCATTTTTTATATGAAGTATTTTACGAAAGTAGTCGAAAACGTTTCAATAAGATATCAATTGCCAAATATTTTATAAGTTTTGAGAAAAATGCATTTTTAGACAATTCTACGTTGATTACAATTACAAGTTTTAAAATTATGTTGTCTCCCCAGTTCAAGACAAAAGTTGGGGCAAAACTAACAAAAGAATATCAGCACTCGGATATTTATCTCATTCGATGGTTACGGGGTAAGTTAATCAATTAAATTCTAGCATTATTGTCCAATACATTATTCCCACTTCGTATTACGCAAAATTAATTAACCTAAAATGTTATTGTAATGAATTTGTTTCTCCTGGTTATTACATTTCGGTTTTAACAAAATCAGCAAGAAACTTTGACGTGAGGCAAGCTGAACAGATGCTTCTACAGGTGAGATTAAAATACAAATTGCTTACTTAGCCTAAAATATTTTAAAGGACAGTAATATATTAACTTGAAAATATCTACAATGACAGTTTTAAAAACAATAAATCATTGATAACTTTGTTTTTTAATTTTTAATTTTTTTTCCAGGATATCAAATGGAGACGAGAGGAAAACATAGACACAATCCGTGACGAGAACTGGTCTGCCTTCCAGAAGGAATATCCCTACACTGTCGACTCCCATGATAAGGAAGGGAGACCAAGTGAGTTTAGCTGATTAACTTTATCACTTCAACAATGTAGCATGTAAAGTAGTCCATCAGAAACCATAAGGAAGGAAATTCTACTTATTTTCAATCCCAGTAGTGACACTCGATTTCGCAGATTGGGATTTCCGGAAAGCGGTACTTTCCGGTCAACGAGAGAAACTTGTACGGTGGTTGACAAATATCGCTGACCATGCCACTTCAAGAGTTCGGGAAGTTCAAGCCCAAGGAGCAAATGTTACCCAATGGAAGTACATACATTGTCAACGTGAAGGGGTTCAATTTGGTTCAACATGCTTGCATACAATGTAATTTGCTTTTGTAATATTATCCATGAATAACCAGATCCACTTTGTAAATTGTGATGCGAAACTTAATTCTGTGACCAGGTTTGTCAATTTTCGCGGCCCTCGTGACAAATTATGAGAATCACTATCCAGGCTCATTGGATAAAATCTTCCTTCTGAACGGTAGGTAACTTTTTACAATTTGTTTCCCGTTGTCCATATTATGTAGTTGTGGTTTGAGTGTTCACACAGTTGTTTTATTACGTTCTTCAGCTCCAGGAATATTTGACATTGTGTTGTCATTAGTTCGGCCTATTATGAGTCCACTGTCAAGGGAGGCTCTAGAAACGGTGGGCAGTAACGAAGCTGGGAAGGCTAAATTATTCAAAAATATTAACCCTGACCAACTCCCACAAGCCTTTGGCGGAACCAAAATTACAAACAATTTGTACTGACCACACTTTACCTAAAAGTTAAATATTTTAAGAGCAACCTCTGGTATATTGTAAAGCTTAAAATTTTAATAAACTCATGGCTTCAGGACTTATAATTGTTAAATAAAAAAACGCTAACTGGATGGACGGGGTTTTAAAGAAAAACTCACTTTAAATTTGAATGTACATGTGTAACAATCTTAATTGTTACAATCTCTCAGTTAAAGTGCACAGTAATTAAGACCTTACCAACTGATGAAGGGAAGCATGATTTTTATCCTTGTGTGTATAGCTCCGTCGACATGTAAGGGGAAGAACCAAAACGTTTTTAAACGACTGGATTTTTATTGAATATAATTAGATAATGATTTCCTCAACATTGTACCTGTACACCATAAGGATTGACAAATATAAGGATAAGTAGAATTTTTTTTTAATTGTGTAACATTTAATTTGCAAGCGGTTACACATGCTTAAATTTTCAGGATGCATGTTTCTTTAGATTGTTCTGCAGTTTCATTTGGTCAATCTCGCTGTATTCATCCACACGTGTAAAGCTTTTAGATTCCAGAGAGTTCAGGTATAAAACAAAATGTTAGCTTTTCGAAGCGTTTTCTGGCTCTTGGTCATCGCCATACTGGACAAAGAATCCCAAGGAGTTAGTCTTGCTGAGGATCTTACTCTAACGACGGATCAGAAAAAAATCCTTGAAATTGTGAGTGAACAAGCGACTGATTTCAAAATTCAAAATAAACAGGGACATGAAGTATATGTATACTTACAATTAGTTTAACTTTTCGAACGGTTACGTAACATTTTGTAAAACAAATCTGTCAATACGGGAATAGGATAGGATGACCAGGGTTTAAAAATATACTTGAGATAGTCTTGAGAAAAGTTCTTTCAAATATCAACTGTACATATACTTCTAGAATTTGAATTGAATAACTTAGCTATAAAAGTTACATTTTTTGAACCACTTTGTTCAAGTTAGTGCTGAGAAAATTGACGTTAATTTTTGTTGTCTTAAAGTTTAAGGTGAATGTTGGCCCGAAATTAACCAAGGAGTATCAGCACTCTGATATATATCTCATACGCTGGTTAAGAGGTGAGTTGACTTAACGAAAAACCATTACTTATTACATACTGCTCAAGATTGTACTAAACTTTGCAATAATGCAGTTGACATTGTAATTAATTGTAAACTTTTTTAATGTATAAGGAAATGATATTTTAATTTGATTTTTAAACTAATTTGAACCACTTTTGGTAATTCAATCAGCAAGAAACTTTGACTTGCGACAAGCGGAGCAACTGCTGATTCAGGTAAGAAAAAAAAATAAGAATCTTTAATTTAATTGTCAGTAATGACGTATAATAATTCGTGCAGGCCGACTTTGATTTTCCGTGTTCTTACAAGTTGAGGAAACATTGTGGAAATGTGTAATTGCTTTTCATTCGACATTCAGTTTCTCAGTTCTTGTGACAAGACAGTAAGTTTTCTTGGATGAAGCCCAAAAAGAGTCACTTTCCATTCCGAAATCGTAATAAGTCTATTAAATAACTACTACACATATTATTTTATACATTATAATTATAGTCAAACCTTTAAATATTTTGGTCGAACCATAAAAAAAATATTGTCATCAATACGACCAAATTCAGTAGGTAGACACTATCCGGAATATTTTGTTCCTTGTACTTATGACATAACAATGACCAACAAGATCTGAGAGGATAGCTCCCAAATTATTTTGATCAACTCTCATTTCTGCAAGTGCATAACCGTGTTAATAGCATTGGCGAGTCACAAAAATCCACAAGGCCATTTGTAACAAGGACGAAAAGTGGATTTTTTAGCCTAAAGCAAAACCATTATTACAATAAAAATTTATATTTTTATGAATTCCATTATCAAAGCATTTGGAATGGAGACGAGAACAAAACATGGATACAATCCTTGAGGAGGATTGGTCCGATATCCAAGACGAATTTCCATACTCCACTGGTGGATATGACAATGAAGGAAGGCCAAGTTAGTTTACTTTTACTAGGAAATTCAATTCCACAATTTATGTAACGGTTCAACATTTAAAAACTTAATTTTCTGCTAACTTTCTCAGTAGTGGCAATGGATATAGCAGATTGGGACCTACGGAGGGGTGTGCTGTCGGGTAAACGAGAAAGAATGATACGCTGGTCGATGGGGATGTTGGAGTACGGGACTTCAAGAGTTCGAGAACTTCAAGCAGAAGGGAAGAATGTCACCCAGTGGAACTTCATCATGAGCATGCAGAGTTTCAATTTGATCCAGCATGGTTGTGTACAATGTAACTTAACATTCTTAACTATATTTTGATACAATTTGAAACGTAAATGGATTCATTGAACAAACATTGTCCTACACAGGTATGCCCATTTACGCTGCCCTTGTAAATGGTCTTGAGAATCACTTTCCGGGATCGATAGATAAAGCGTACATTCTGAATGGTAAGTAAATGTAATTAAAATGAATTGATTATCGTTGTTAGGTTCACAATATTGTTTTTACGCTCTAGCTCCCGGAGTCTTCGAAGTTGTTTTGACATTGATTCGGCCTCTAATGAGTCCCCTGACAAGGGCAGCCTTAGAGGTTTTTGGTAATGATGAATCTGCATGGAGGCAGAAGGTGTTCAAAGATATTAAACGGGATCAACTACCAATAGGTTTAGGAGGGACCAGAAGAAATGAATTTTTGAAGTGACTTTCAAGATTGAAGTGATACAAAAGGCTTATAAGCTCTTTAGTTTAGTTTTTGCTCAACCTACATTTTGAGACACTATTAACAACAACTTCAAATGAAAAGTAATACACTTTTGTACTATTCTTTTCCATACGTTATACTTGTCGACGAGCTATCACCAACACATCCGAATTAGATTGTGATTATACCTGTTTCCGTCCTGTATCGTCCAAATTCGTTCAATAAAATAATATTTAACATGGATCTGAACTCATGTCACACAATTCATCGTATTATAAGATGCTCTAACTCCAGTAAATGTATCTTGCAGTTTATAAAAAAATTCAAAACATATTAGGTGTGATTCTTTCAAGCATTTGTTTTTTCATTTTTTTCATTTTTAATTTATTAGAATTTCAATTAAGTTTCATAAACTTGATTTACAACCTCTTCAATAAAAGAGATAACGTAGGAGAGTTTGATGTAGAATCCAGTTTCAGAACATTTCAAATCCGGCAAAAGACACCTGAGTCCAGACGAAACAATCCCGCAGAGATAACGCCCTTCAGGATCTTCAGAATCCGTACAAGTCAAAGGTCCACCTACGTCCTCAAGTGACAAGACTCCAGTTTCAGTAGTGGCACAAATCATTGACTGGGTGTGATAATTTTCGTAAACTTCTTCACAAGTCTCCTCGCTAATTATCTGCACATTGGTAAAGGACAAAATCGAAGTGTCAAAAATGTTTGGGGTCCAGCCACTAACGGTTGCAGTCCCTGTCAACACATTTTAAATATATTTTTAAAACGTTCCTCTGAAAATTGCCAAAGTTACCTGTGGGCATGTAGTCTCTAGGAGCAAGTTTGATGGGTTGAACGGTTTCGGTGAACTCCAAAGGAGTTTTCAAACTCAGTAATGCAATCCCATTCGGTACTAATATACCCCCATTGTAATGTCGAAGCATGTAGAGTCCATTGATTTTCGAAACTTGCTCTCCTGCATCAGTTTCATATAAAATCTGGCCACCAGCAACCACTCGGACTATGTCCCGAGGGACGATTTGTTCATCGTGTAGCACACATTGGGCTGCAGTTATTACGTACTGCTCGTTGTAAATGGTGCCTCCACAGATGAAAAACGTCCCGTCGACTGTCTCGTAATAAATAGCCACCTGATATGGAAACTGTCCCGGTTCGGCTGGAAGTCCATCGATGATCTTTGTATTATTTACTGAAGAGGAAGGTTTTGAAACTTGGGCTGGAAAAAATTGTTGAATTGCCAATGTAAAAATATGTCTTTGATATTAAATTATTGTAGAAGAAAAATAAATTACCCTTGTTCCCATTTCTTGTAGTTTGTTCGTTATTGCAGCATTTGAAATAATCGAAAGTATTCTCCGGCTCTTTACAAGGGATTTGATATTCGAGACAAGATTCGTTCCGAGCTGCTTTACCTTCTGTTGCAGGGGGTGGGGCCATGCAACCTGTATATTTACAGTCGACCCCCATCCGATTTCTAGCCTGACAATATACAAGATTTGAATTCGAAATGGTTAGCAAACCAATGAGTTTAAGTAAGAAATGAGTGTAAGTATTCATTTTAGCTCATCAAAGTAATTCAAAGGTAATGTTGACCAAGTTGAATTAGTTTGGTGACTGCAGGTAAAACTTCCAATTTTATATAACTCCAGCCTGGATTATAAATCCTGAGTTTTCCATCAAATACTCTGAGTTATTAATTTTTTTATTTGAAACACTTGTGTTTTCATTGCACAATTTAGCACAAGGTTGTTTTGCCATCGTCAAAATAATTAAATAACTGCAACCTGATAGCAAACACTCTCTAAGTATTAGATTCAATTTTACCGTTTTCCAATTCTCCATCAATGTAATGTTTAGTTGAGCGTGGCTAAGTTTGATTGTGTAATAGTTTATCAAGTCATTTCCATCTGAAACGTAGAAATACGAAGGATTTGTCATTTATGCCAAGGAAGAGCAGATAATAAGGAAACTTCAGTCACAATAAAAATTCTCAACATTTAGTCCTGGAAAAAAACGGCAGTTTTAAATAAGTAGAATTTCCAGTACTATTTAAAATACGATTTAATTGACTCAACTTGTCAAATCTATTCAGAGACAATAGGGACTTCGGTAAACAATAATTTACTGAATTTAGATGGGGTGTTTCTAATTTCGTTTTTACATTACAAAAACACATTTCATTACGTTGTGTTTAGTTTATGAAGTCTGTATTCATAAAAAGTAGAGGTTTATTATCGTAAATTGTTTATTCTGTTAATATTCGTACTTGTGGGTCTTACTTTAATGATAAGCTGTCACTTTTTATGCACTTCCTTGTTTGAGACAATTAGGCTACAGATGTTTATTTGCTTTGGCACGGACTATGGATCCAGGGACCACCCAAAGTTTCTACGATGGGCATTATAATTTATCTTTAAACGTTCCTCAAGCCATGATTTGATATTGTATTGTCATCAAGTTTGACACATTTTTTCATCAATTGGATCCCTTTGCTTCTATTGTACCAATAAGCATGGGGGTATCAAGAAGAGAAAAAAAATGCTGTTTTGAGTTTTGGTTAATGCCGAACTATTGATTTGGATTGACATTTAGTGACCTGCAGATTGTTTGCCATATGTAAGTACAAAGTGACAATTTTAAATGTTGTCTCCCCAAAAATTATTCTGCATACTAATCAGATACATAGTACGCAAAGGACACCTACGAACTTTAGGTCCTTTCTGGCCCCTTGGATACATTTAATCCCTAATAAAACCTTGAAATATC
>JAQFZA010000318.1:0-27539 GCA_034695115.1 Desoria olivacea
AATTTTCCAGCCAATTTTTGAAAGTTATGTTGCGATGCGACGTTTACCACATTTGCGAGGTCGACGTGAAGTCCCCCCTGTACAACTGTACAATATCCACCAATATACAGTACCCACCACTACCTACAATTCTGCTTGTTGATGTAGACGACTCTTACCAGTCAGTCCGGACAACTTTCCACCCATCCTTCCCAATTAGGCGGAAACGGCTCAGGAAATAAGTGGAAGCAACTCATTGAGACAGAATTCAAATATTTCCTAATTCCCTGAATTCCAATAAATAATAATAATAATAATAATAATAATAATACTTTATGCAATAGCTCCTTTGCACCCATAAGCCCATCATTATCTGCAGTCTTCCTTTGTTGTCATTGAAACGTCCTTCATTTGTATTTCCATTCAATCCAAGGGGAATTATCTAGGAATCATGGGATCAATATTTCCCTGTCCGAATTGTTATGTAATCTGGGATTTGTTATAAAATAGTAACTACGTAGTTGAGGAGTTTAATCTCCTCGTTAGCTCAAGGCCTTTAAATCTCTTCCAGAAAATCCAGAAGGAGGAGGAACTTTTAAGAGGATTTCAAGTCCTAGGAAAGTTAGGAAATTCAGAAGGAATTATACCAAAATCTACCTCCGTCTAAATCCTTGTTCAAACTATCGGGGCTGATAAGAAATAATCAGAGTTACGTAAAAACCGGGCCGGCTGGTTAAAACCGGTTGAAGCCGGGTGGATAAAACCAGTTAAAGCCAGTTGTAGTGGTTACAACCGGGGGTAAAGCCGGTTAAAACCGGGGGTAAAGCCGGTTAAAACCGGGGGTAAAGCCGGTTACAACCGGGTGTAAAGCCGGTTAAAACCGGGAGTAAAGCCGGTTAAAATCGTGGGTAAAGCCGGTTAAAACCGGGGGTAAAGCCGGTTAAAACCGGGGGTAAAGCCGGTTAAAAGTGGTTAAAACAGTTAAAACCGAGTGGTAAAAACCGGAGGGAAACTCTGGAAAAAATATTCTGGAAGCTTAGCTGAGGTGCCCCAGAATCCGAATCCCCCTCCAACATTCTTACATCCTCATTCGAACTCAATATCCTTTAAGACAACAGAGCTGGAACAACTCGACTTGAACTTTGTGGCTTAAACTATCCGGAAAGTTAGTTAATGTTCAATGAAGCTGAATGTTGTAATCCGAATTGATTAAAATACTTGGGAGTTCAAAGATAAATCCGAGTAATTAAAAATAGTTCAAAAGTCCCGAATTCCCATCTTCCGAAATGAATTAAAATTGAGTGTAAATATTCCGCCTGTTTACAAATCATTTACACCGGCCCCATTTAATTACACTTTTCTCATTGACAAACCTACCTGCCTTCCAATATAATTTTAGCCGTAAGTGTGTGAAGGTTGGGGATTCAGTGTCAAAGGTCACATCTGAATTTAGTTAGTAAAGTTAAAAGTTCCCTGTACAATTCGGCCTTTCCTTTGGAATTAAACGGCTAGTTCCCATTAGCCTTAGGTGGTGGCATTAATGGAATTATTTCAAGGTCTTTGGAAAGTTAGCTTAAAAGTGGAATTTACGAAACTCCATGTAAAACTGGTCAACTAATTTAATTTCTGTGGGAAGGGATTACAACTTTCTGGAAATAAGGTCGGTGGGGGTATAATTTGATTGTACATAGTCCTTAAGCCCCATTTCTGATAGAGACATTGATGAAAGAGGGATTAGGTTCTATACCTTGTGCTGACCCCACTGACCCCACTTCATATGTACCAAACCAACTGGATTTGCAATTCTGGAAATTCTTACTAATGGAATTGTAGATCAGAAAATCCCATGGTATCGACATAATCCGACTCCAAATTGAATCCTGGTGGACTTATTCATCCCATCTTTATTAATCTACCCTGACCCTGTCTGACCATCAAATCAACCCGAATTTTTCATATCCTCTGCCACTTTTTAAGCAGATTTTCACTATTGTAAAGCAATCCTAATAAAACTTGTACTAATTGATGATTACTAATCTCCAAAGTATAATAAGACAAAGGATAATTCAAAATGTAAAATCCCTGAAGTAAAGTTGAATAAAAATATGGAACAGATTTCTTATTTCCATCCAGACATTCCAAGCGGATTTTAAATGTAAAAATATGGCAGTCTGGGTTATTTTACTTAAAAATTCTTCGGAGAAAGTTCCTCTGGATTGAAGTCAGTCTAGGGAGATGATATGGGCTGATTACTCTGGGGGGTAAAATAACTTGACTCCCTCCACTTGTCCATAAACAGTCTGGGAAGTTGATGAAAAGAGGTAAAAGTAAAGTCTGCCAATAAATCATCTCTCAACTTCCTCCTTAAGGATATTCCTATGTGGACTGGAGACTGTAAGTTAGTTGCTCAAGTAAATTAAGAGACTGATTCATCAACGAAGGAATTCTGGAGACTTACTTGGAGTTCATGGATGGGTTGGGAAATGTCAAATATTTCATCAGTTTCACTCAACCTTTCTAAGAAGTCTGAACTTCGGGACTCTTGATCAAGTGGCAGAAGTTTGTCAAGAAATGAGGGACAGCATGCAGTGGGGGCTGCTTCAATCTTTAAGAGGATTTCAATTAAGTCCAAACCCACTTTCCGATCCGTAAGTAAATCCGCATTTCACTTTAAACCTTATTTCCAATTTTATTCAAAACTAAGCTTTAATTTAATCCATTCCTTGTTTTCAACCAATCGTATCATCGTATGTTATTTCCTTACAAAGTTCAGTAAAATCCGTAAATTAGAGAAGTACTCAATAATATCCAATCCAAAATAACTTCCAGACGTCACAAAAATCCTCTACTCAATATTTCCAACCCATTCTGTCTAAAATCCTAATAATCCCTGCCACTACCGACACTTAACTGGACAATCGAACGGGTCTTCAAGTGTCGTTATAATTACGCCTCCTTTGTTCCCCACCTGTCAAAAGCCTCTCAAACAATTAACTCCAAACTCTCCTATGAACTCTTTTCAAGCCCGTCCCTCTAATTCGAACTGAGAAGTCAAAGCCACCACCACCACCACCAAAGACATTTCACAATCTCCTCTCTCCATTTGATACATTTTACTTTTTACTAATGTAATTAGTTCTACTCACAATCAGTAATTAAATGAGATTTGTTGAAGGATAAATAGCTGAAACCGGGTTGGCTGATGGACTCAGCTAATTAAATGAGCCAGATCGTCTTATGAAAAAAGGTAGAAGAGGTGTGATAATCCCACTGTGATTTACTGTCCGAAATCCACTAAATCAGCCTTGACCTCAACTGGGATTTAGTTCATTTAGTTCATTTAGTATCCAAAATACAACTTTTCACAAACAAAATCATTGAATAAAGGAAATTAAGTTGCAAATCCGCATTTAAAGCAGTTCCAACTTTACCAACATCCTGTTGTGTCTCAATTTCCAAAGTAAAATATTTTCGCCAGAATCCAAACTCTATACCAAATCTTCCGGTCATCTTAAATATTAATTCATTCATAAGTTTCATTTAACATGATCTGACATGTGAATCATACGGTTTATTTTATTTTAAACTACTTCAACCCGACAAATTTGAAAATACACTCAAAAAGGCAAAATAGGTTCAATATTTCCAAAAAGCCTCCAAAAACGTTTATTATCCTCAAAATAGTCAAAATAGGCAGAAAAACCTCGAAAATAGGCAAAGTAGGCAAAAATAGGAATGAAAAGAAATTTCCTAACATCCTAGCCCAAATAATCCCCCTAAATCACAAATAATCCCCCTAAATCACAATAAATCACAATAAATCACACCAAATCCAACTGTAATGGGATTCAGTGTAACTTACGAAGCCCTGTTTGTGAAATTGATAAATGTATAAATCCTCACCAATCAGTCACGTCAAAACTTTCTGAACTCTGGGAGGAATATGGATGAGGAGATTAGCTGGAAAAGGCTTCAAAAGATTGAAGACGAATCCTCTTTCTTATGACAGACAAAGAAAACATAATTCAAAGCCCACAACCAACAACCTTCCCAAAAACACATTCTTCTAACTAACTCTCCTGGAATAAATCACAGTTAATTTAACTAATTCTATTAATTCCACTTACGGCCAAGTCCAGCTGACCCTTTAGTTCCATTTAATTCCACCCATTTAATTCCATTTAATTCCACCCATTTAATTCAATTTAATTCCACCCATTTAATTCCATTTAATTCCACCCATTTAATTCAATTTAATTCCACCCATTTAATTCCATACAAAACCCTGGGTTCAAAAGCCCTTCTCATTCCAAATACAAAAGAAGCTTCAGAAATTGCATCTGCATTTCCGGAATGCATTGACGAGTCTCTCCTCATTTATTCTCTAGTCTCCAAATATCCTAACAAATTTTGGATAAAAGGCCCTAAATGATCCTAATCTCAAAGGTCACATCTACTTTTTCAGCCCTTTAAATTTACTCTATTAGCAGTTTTGGCAATTCCAAATCCTCAATCCTGACATGTACACATTCCAGCCTGGAAAGCCATGGAATAGAAAAGTTCAGACTTGTAGGGAACAAAGACAGCTAGACAAGGTTTAGACTAATTTTGTTTAAACATTTCTGTGACATCCAATCAAACCGGTCCAAACTCCATGAAATTCGTGATCGGGAATTAATGGAACTCAATAGATTTCTTAGAAACAGGGAAATCCGGAATTTCCGGGAATCCAACTTTTTTTATTACATCGTCAATAATGTTTCTTACTGAAAGACCAGACTCGGTTTGAATAACAGAATCGGATTAAATGAGCCGAGTTGATGGAAGTGTGATTTAGTTGGAAATGACAGCTTGGGACTCTGAAAAAGAGGTCCGTAATTCTGAAAGTAAATAATGTTGAGATGAAAGACAACATTCCCAAGGGACCACTTAGCTCAGCCACAAATACTCCGTCTGATAAGACCCCCAGGAATTGGCCAAATCATCAGCCATATTGCCCTACTACACTCAATAACATCTCACACATCGCCCACAGCTCTAGACTCTTCTGTCCCACTCTTCAACCTCTTTATTAATCTACTCCAGATTACAAATTACAATCCTTCCAAACATCATTTCCAACCCAGGAGGCATTTCCGGGGCAAAAGTCTCCAAAAACTCCAGACATTTCAACCCATACCGACAGACCGAGAGGGGAAAGGTGGACGGGGAAGTTGAGACTGACGGGACTTACGGACAAGAATGTTTGAGAGGAGAGTCGGCGGAAGACAGAAGAGGATGACAAGGAGGTCAGCAACGGCCAGGTTGAGGATGAAAAGGTTCGTCACAGTCCTCATCCGTGGTGACCTCAGAACGACCCCCACCACCAGACTGTTCCCCGTCACTCCAATAGTTAGGATGAGGATGTAGGCCAAGATGAGGACAAAGGTGACAGTTCGGGAATGCCTGTACACTTCGTCCCCCTCCTCCCCTGACCACCAACTGTCATCGCCTCCAGTCGTGAAACTCGAGTTCTGATCCAGAGGACAACAACCTTCGACCCCCTCCACCTCCGATGACTCCGAACTGTCCATTCTGTACTGGAAGGAACTTTTATTCACCACTTCACTCACATTTGGACTAATAATTCCGAACCGGAATGAGTCTGAGGACGAGGAGTTGAAGGGAAACCTTGCCCCCTGCACCAACATTTCTTGTAGCATTCTGTCAGTTTCCACCAAAGACTGGCAGATTGGTTGGTGGAGCTGGTTTCTTGTGAGGTCTCCCTACAACTTTGTCTTGAGATGATGAGATCAGACGATGTTGTTCTAGACTAAGAATCTCGACAGCTTGTCCATAAAAAAACAAGAGTATCGGATTTCAGACGCCACTTCTTCTTCAGAGTTTGACAGATGGGAAGTTGGCAGGAGGTGTTTCTGTGTACTCAATCGGATATTATATTCAGGACAAATGAAGATAAGCTATGAAGATAAGACGGAGTATTTGGACATCAGATCCGGGTTGGGTTGGGTTGGTTTAAACTACAAGAAAAGTTGAGGGAAGTTGAGACGATTCGGTTGAAGTCTACGAAACAATTTCTCCAGACTTTTCCGGATGTGAAAATATTGTTTTAAAGAAGAATTTTTATTCCCAAGTCTTGATTCCTTGGAATTAGAGATGTTTTTGTAGAATCTGTTCTCTGGTGAGAATGTTGGAGGAGTTGGGATTAAAGTTGTAAATAATCCGAAGGAGGAGAGGAAACATTTCAACCAAACCCGTCCGTCCGACTGACATTCCCAACGTCCCTGTCCCTTCTATTATATTTCCGAGGCTAAAGCTCGTCACGCAGTCGTCGGATCCAGAAGCACCGAGAAACTCATTCTCATCATGTAACCTTTTTTCAGCATTCTCATAACACATTCAACATCTGAAATTAAAAGTCGGACTGCATCTCTTCTGCCTTAAAATTTGTAGTTGACTGGAAAAGATCCTGGTGGAAGTGGCTACATTGGGCTTGCCAATGTCTCGAAATTCTGAACGGGTTGTCAGGACAAATAATGAACAATTCTTAAAATACGAATTTTGAAGTTAATAAACATCGGATCGGTTAAATGGAATCCGTTTAAATTTGGATACATTGTTGGTAACCGTTGGGCATTAAGATTGTGTTAATTATTATGGCATGACAATTTGCATGGAAATCCTGATAGAAAAACACCAAAAGCCCTGTGCACAGGGCCACACCGTAAATCTCCATTGATTCAAGTTCGGGTTTGGAGTTTGAAGATTTTTCTTTGCTTTATGAGATGTGAATATGCAAAAGGCTTCTCGTGCTTCTTAACTTTACTGCCAGCCATTATCTTTATGATGTGGATGATGTTGATGGTGGATGATGACGATGGAGCATATGCCCCCCCCCCCTCCTCTCATCTAATCATACTAACAATAACTCTCTGATTCCACATCATTGACAGGAGAGGACGAGTACTTTACCTTCAAGGCCATATTATTATTATATGTATCACATGCACTTGACTTTCCCTTCATTTCCTTGTTGAAACTTAGTAGCTTCCGGATTCTAGACGAACCTTCAACCACGGTTACGCAGTGGGTTTACCCGGCCGGGTTTCATACCCAACCCGGCCGGGTAAACCCACCTAAAATGTACTGGGTTTTACTGGGTTACGGGTTTTGCTATACTGACCCCATACTAAAAATCAAACCCGGTCGGGTCCGGGTTTGAATCCCGGCCGGGTAAACCCACCGGGTTTAGGGGTCCCCGGGTGGGTTTTGCGTAACTCTGACCAGGATACAGAGTTTTTTTCTACCTTCAAGTTGAAGGATTGGATTTAACTGCAATAATTTTGTAACGCCTGCTATAATTTTAGATTCATCATTCGGCCTCAAACTGGCAGAAGTGCAGAACGTGATAGGAATTTGGGAGAAATTTGAAAAAAGACCAGCCACTTACTTTGCATGCTCCGTTTAAAATTAGAAACATAATGCCATGTTATCCCATATTCAAATCAGAATCATTTCTGTACTCCCATTTCACATGGTCGAATTAAGGGAATAATTTTTTTTCAAGGTAATTCATCAATTCTAATCAAAAAGAATACTTTACTAGCAATCCATTCCGTTTCATCCTATTCAGGCCAATTACACACTATTTGTACACTGAATTTACAATTTCTTTAGAGATGACACAAGATTAGCACTAAATATGTCTTTCAAAATATGTTTAGCCCTGAATACTTAGACCAGGGTTTCGAAAAACCACTTTTTCCAGTAACTTCTCACCCACCCACCTGGTTTTTAGTGGTTTTTAATGGTTTTTAATGGTTTTTAATGGTTTTTAATGGTTTTAATTCAATAAAAACCATAAAAAACCACTTTTAAAAAAACCTGGTTTTTAGTGGTTTTTAATGATTTTTAATGGTTTTTAATGGTTTTAATTCAATAAAACCATTAAAAACCACTTTAAAAAAACCACCCGAAACCCTGGTTTAGACATTAGTTTCGAAAAAAAAAATTAATGAATACGTAAACATAGGCCCCATTGTAGAATCCCATCGGATATAGTAAGTGTGTGTAATTGAATATTTCATGAACATCCAATCGTATTTTTATTGAAAGAGCTAAACATTTTAAATAATCAAGCCTTTTTAATAATAATTTCTTTGATTTGATTTTGCTTAGAAAACCTAATCACGATAATAATAATCCTTTGAAACGAGTCTGTGTCAGCATTTCAGATGATTTAATGTCATCTTAAGGTTAGAAATGCAATCCCTCGTTATGGTAAGCGTGAAAATCAATTCACATGTTTACTCTATAACTGACTATACTGCCCTCTACAGTTCAGGATTTAAAAATAAACAATTGTCATATAATAGTCATTTAATTGTCAGTTAAGTTAGCAGAAAGGAACTTAAAAAGTGGATTTTATGAGTTTCTACTAGTAGTACACATGACTTATCTAGGTACTTCATAAGAAGTTAATGTTGAGTTGATTTGATGTAATGTTGGATTCGGCCAAATTCTTAAGATCTGTGTCACCTGAGATAGAGGAGACTTGTTTGTTTTAACGGGTGTCAAAGAACAAGAGTTAAACAGAACTTTGTCCTTCGTATTCCTAAACTTGTTACAAATAGTCCCATAGGATTTGATTATTGTGTCACACAATCAGACTTACTTTTCTGGATAAGGCTTTTAAGACTAACTTTTACAACTAACTTTTAAAAAGTATAGAACTCTAGAATTCCCAAGCCGACTAACCCATACGTATGCTTAAAATGTAGAACAAAGGTATGGCTACAATGTCAAGTATCCGTTTGTCGAAATTCGTCATAGTCGACCCACAAGGATTTTTGAAACCGCCGTTTCTAAGGGTCACTAAGGGAAAGGGGATGAGCACCGTTAAGCTGGACAGAAAATTATAGTGCATGGATTGAGGTCATTTTCCTCTGGATCCCTATGCAACTTCCATTAATGTGGAATAAATAAATAATTAATATAATTATGAATATAAGGAGGCGAATTCAATTTTTTTTTAAATGTCAGAATCCTAAAAAAAGTCTTAAAAAGTATGGCAAAAGAGGTTAAAAAGAGCAGAAGAGTAATGTGAGGTCATTATAGAGCGTATATAGTTCCTCTTCCTTGTACACTTCGTCAACTTTGTCAAGGACGGGGATTACGTAATTGGAGGAACTGAGGAAAAGTATTTCTGGGAGTAATTTAAGGCGAAATTACTTCCTTGATGACAAAAGACTTGTTCCACCTCTGTAACTAATTATTCCTAATTCTAATCTTTCTTCTAATAGTCCGTTAGAGGTTTACTCAACCTTTGTCCATTCCTTCCAACTCATTCCTCCTGTCCTTCAGCCCCCACCGAACTTGTAGAAGAATCCATCAGAAATTGGATTACGAACTTACGCTCTCCTTAATTGAGGCTGATGAGTAAAGTTTAAGACCGACGTGGTTAGTTCTCAAAAGATTAGGTGAGAGGAATATTTACTTGCAATAATGTACTTCGTATAATCCTCCAACTTCCAACCAAAAACACATTCCGGCCTTCTCATAAACTTTGTTTTAAATCCAGGAGGACTTAACTTTCCCTTCTGCTAGATCAGTTCATTAATTAAGTGAGGAGGATTTTAATTGTTAGCTGCACTTAGGCTTTTATTCCAATTCTCGTTAAGTGCCTGTAAACAACTAATTCAATGTCATCAGTAATTTCCAACCAATTAATATTCTTCTTTTATTCCTGTCCCTTTAACTGTTAAAAGAAGTAGGTTTAAGTACATAGCTTAAAAATGCAGGAGAAGGATTTGTATGTCATTGGATGAGATTGTTGTTTCTAGGCATAGGCAAGGAATATTTGTTCATTCTAAGCCTTTTTCATCAATTAAATCCGGCAGGAAAAGTAGTGACTAATATTCGAAACATAATTTAATCTTGAATTCCTCACTACTTCATAAATTGATTGCATATATTCCCATGAACCAAACTGTCAAACGCAAAGCGGAGTTTAGTTCGAGTTTAATATTTACTATGAAGAACAGTTTATCAGTTTTGCCAGCAAGAAAACTTCTTTCCTTTCGACCTTAAGGCCTAAAACAAAAAAATGAAAACAAAAAACAAACAAAAAATTAGATTCTAATAAATCGGCAATATATCATTTTTTGATGGAAAGTGACGAAGTTGAAAGGATTTCCAATTTTAAGAAAAATCACATCATGGCTTATGTGGGGAGTGAGACTAAAATCTGCGAGGGACAATGCGAGGGTCATGCCTACGGAACCTTAAGGAAAACAACTGAAGAAGAAATGTTTGGAGCAGGGTTTCGAGTGGTTTTTTTAAAAGTGGTTTTTAATGGTTTTTATTGAATTAAAACCATTAAAAACCATTAAAAACCACTAAAAACCATTTGGGTGGGTGGAAAGTTACTGGAAAAATGGGATTTTTCGAAACCCTGGTTTGGAGGGAGATTTAAAATTTTGAAAAATGAAATTTAAAAAATATTCTCACGTCTCCTCTTCATCCGAAATTACCAAGTCCTCCGGTATGTATTACTAACTTTATTTGGTATGAATGACCCGTAGGGGCTGTTTGCAATTAGTTGAATAGTAGACTGACCTTGTAGCCTTGTACTATATATGGCTTAACTACATATTTCTCAACTCTTGAAAATGCGAGTCTAGCCGTGTCTCCCTTAAACTTTTGGACTTGGACTTAATAGTCTCACTTCAAACAGTTTACTTGAACTTACTGAGAATTAGTCTCGAGTCTCAATTCTCAATGAAAGTATTGGAAGACGGCTCCCCAAACTTTAAATTCCTGTTATGAGGTAGAGGGATATTACGAGCTATACTCCTTACAACGTCGTCCCTTCGTCAATATCAATATTCCCTCAATTTCTTGACACATTCCCAAACTCGAAAATGTCATTGTCAATGTCAAACAAGGAGTACGTATCTCCCTCTACTGCCCCCATTTTTATGGAGGCCACTATTAATGAACATATGGCCATCGAGTCCCATAAAGTGTTTTTTGGTTACTCAATTCCCTTGTAATTTGTATTCCAGCTATCAACTACAACGGAAGGAGTTAAAGCTGTTAAAGAACTTTATAAACAATTTAATATTAGTTAGTGACAACATTTGTTTGATGTATAGGGTTCGATCCCCCGGGTCGACCAGTCTGAGTTTCGGTATTACACTTAGGTTGTTTGACGCTTTTTTATTCTTCCCTGCCAAATGGCTAATACCGAACTCAACATAAATCATTAATGTTTTAGTACCAAAATTAGGATGTTAATATTTTGTGGAGAATAATAAATATTATGACCTAATCAATTCAAAATTTGAGGTCGAAGCCGACTTCCTTATTTTTTGTACCTGAATAATACCAAACCATTTTTTGAGGCGAAGATCAGCAACAGATTTACAGAATTTTCAGAATTTCAAAACACTTACATTTGAACATGTGTGTCTAAATTTAAAAATTCTTGACTTGCAATTAATTTAGTTCTGGAACGTTTGGCAGAAAAACTTGCAAAAGCGGAGTTTAAAAAAACACTATTTGTCTCAGAACTCTTTTTCTGCTTCCATCTCCAGGCTACAATTTCGGATCTGATCTAATCATCCTCCGTAGATATTTGCAAGGGAGATGTTTTATGCTCTCTGACTTCGGCTCGGGGCTCCAGTTCCCTCCGATACTTTTAAAGTTTGGCCGGAGAGGTCATAATGTGCAAATAAAGAGACCCAATCACCAAGTCCACTCTAACTTTAGCAAATATTTGACCCTAACTGCCAATATCTTTGAATGAAGAGATTTTATGGAAAGGATCCTCTTCTTATTGTCCGTACAGTTGTGTTTATGCAAGACTTGCCCTACGTCGTGCCCAGCCTCTGCCTAATGGATATCCAAGGGTCATAAGGACCTCATTTTATTTTATGGAAATTATCATCAGTTAGGACTTTGAAGGGCATTAGCGGAATGTTTAGTATGTAGTAATACAGTGTTCCGTCTTTTATATCGGCAGTTTGGACACAGGAGAATGTTCACCTCCATCCAGCTAGGTCTTTTTCCATACTTATGATGTCTCCTTAGATACAAATCTGTCTATTTTGGATGGGATCGATGGTAGCTATCTGATCTTGGTTGGACTTGGTACAAGGAAATTGTCTGACATGGGCAATTTTTGCATCGTCCGGACTCTTTTTTATGCACAAGAACGAACATTTCCTGTAAACGCCATTACGGCATTCTGAAAAAATACAAAATTTCAAAAATTCCGAAAAAAATAAAAATTTCGAAAAAACTAAAAATTTCAAAAATTTCGAAAAATTATCATAACTTCTCAAAATTTCGAAAAATTATCAAAATTTCGAAAAAAGTTCAAAATTGTCATAATCTCAAAAATTTAACTTTTCCTCCGACCCTTTTGTCCTTCCGGCTTGAGGAAGTTTGCCCAAAAATCCGTACCATCGGTACGCCCCAATCTTTGGACATTTGTTCAGGAGTTATGTGGGGCTGCCTCCTCACTGGAAAACAACACATTTTTTTGGTTTTTTGTATACATTTGCATTAATCATTTCAAATTCATCATCATTAGAATAGATTACTACGGCTAAGGAAGAATTTGAGGAGTATTGCAACGTACTAATCGCAAAACCTGATTCCAGTTGGAAACACAATATTAGCCTTTTGGAGATACGAAGTGCAGTTGTGCAGTTGAACTGGAGCCTGAAGGTTATTTGAATGTGAATTTTGAAATGTAGTCCGAAATGGTTCAAGGCAGAATCTGTAATTAATACAAGAAATTACGATTCGTAGTAATGTTGAGTAATGGGACGAAGTACTTATAAGGAATTGTTGAAGCTGAAGATTACAATGTAATATGGCTCAAAGAATCTTTTGAATTCCTAACTACTCAACTAATGAAATATTAAGGACTGGGAGGTTTTCCAGACTCCGATTGTAATTATGCAGATTGGAATGCAGGATTCAAGGACACATGACTGTCGATTACAATACAGATTTCCATTCGGATGAATTCCTTCAAAATCTGCTTTCCAATCTGAGAGAATGGAACTCCTTCCGGTTCCAGGACTACATTCACATTCCAGGCTGCAGAAGTTGGATGATTACGAATGAAGTTGATACACAAGAGAGGTTAAGAGAGATATTTGGATAATATGTCCCAGGACACTTTTTAGTTCTGTACTCTAAAAAGAACTCTGCTTCCGGACTACGTCAGATCAGTTTTAAGTTTAATTGCACAATTGGATTAATTAGTTCAATTTGATTGCAAAAACATATTTCTCACCACTCTTCCGTCCTTGTAATCAGGGTTTCCAGTGGGTTTTTTTAACAGCGGGATTTAACGGGTTTAATGCATTAATCCCATTAAATCCCATGAAATCCCATGGGTTTCAATGGGATTTAATGGGAAGGCACTCCAACAAGTGGGATTTAGGAAACCCTTCTTGCAGTTACAGATAGTGCATTCATATTATGGTCACCAGGGTTGCGCAAAACCCACCCGGGGACCCCTAAACCCGGTCGGGTTTCAAAACCCGCCCTGGTTTGATTTCTACAAATAGTATGGGGTCAGTATAGCAAAACCCGGAACCCAGTAATACCCAGTACATTTTAGGTGGGTTTACCCGGCCGGGTTGGGTATGAAACCCGGCCGGGTAAACCCACTGATTGTGAGTAACCCTGATGGTCACTTACATGTGTAGTCGCAAGGGCGAAAGAAGGAATTTCCTTTTAAGTGGGGAGAGGTGCAGGCGAGAGTATAGGGCTTAGCTATTGCAAAAACTAAATTTTAGTATAGGGCTTACATATCCCTGGTTACTGAATACTTTGGAATTGTAGGTCCATACTGGGGACGGGAAAATGATGAGAAATGTGTTTTTTTAATCAAATTGAACTAATTAATCCAATTGTGCAAACATTTATGTGAGAATTGATTTAAATGATTAATTTTGTATAATTTCTTTGAATATGGGGAAAAACATTGAAAAAGAGGAATGTGGGATTTTTAATTACAATGAGGATTATGCATTTTTTATTTAGGATTTTAATTACAGAGTTATTGACAATAGACTCCTTTCTTGCTCATAAAACATGTTGTTGTTATTAAAATCCGTAGAAATATGGAAAGTTGGTAGCTACGAGATAGTAAACTCCGCTTCAATAATAAACTTGTAACCTCACCTTAATAACCAGGCTGGAAATGTTGACATCTCTGAGAGCTATACAATAATACAATGGCGTGGGTGCATCCGAGGAATTATTACTTTTACGCCGTACAATTCTAACATTACATCCAACAGATGATCCACTTTACATCCTCCCTTACCTTTAATATTACATTTATAGGAAGTTGAAAACATTTTGCAATTATTTCACAAATTACTTGTTGTTCTTGATGTTGTTGTTGTTCCCTTTTGTTCGTGTCATACATCCATTCAAACAAACTAATTATAAGCTGGTCTTCTACAGGTGGTACAGATTTTAAAATAAGGCGTAATGTTACATAAAATTTATTTGTTTAAATTAATTTAAAACAGACATCATCACTTCCAAGGAAAGTATCACATTTCTCTATTAATTACAATGAGGATTTATTTCCAAGGATCTGTATTTATAGACTGACATTGCTTGACCCTCACAAGGTTTAAAACCCATTAGACCCGATTGATCCTTTAAATCCAGCGGACTGGCTTCACAAGGGAAAAGAGGTTTTAAAAGAATTCGGGAAATTCGGCACCCAAAGCCAATTCCCGAGTATTTTTATCCAGCCGGCCTGCCAGTAGCAGAAATGTGGACCTCGTCACGTCCTCCTGGGCTCAGAAGATTGGCAATTCTGAAGAGAATCCCTTCCGTCCAATTGGTTCAGGACTCCCTCCTGTAGGTTGGAAGTGTATAGGTTGGAATAATATCCATCAGGACATTCTCTGATTTAATTTCAGACGAGGATAGGATTTATTTTTTACTTCCGACCCAAACCTCTCAATACATTTAAATTCCATTTATCCCGAATGACAAAAGCAGGTAAAGGAATTTCAAAGCTCTTAGAATTTCCACATTCTTCCTTACAAAACACAATTTGATGTGACTAATTCAAGGCTTCATATAAATTCCCTGTTGTAATTCAATCCTCAACCCCTCCGACCTTCAAACAATTCATTTCTTCCCTTTCAACCTAATTAATTTAATTTACGGAATATTCCTATACGACTTTCTCTTCTAAAGCCAAGTCAGTTTAACTTCAAATACAAACTAACCAAACTCTGCTTCCGTCTAATTGTATTCCAAACAAATAAATTCAATCAATTTAAAGTGGCCCTGGAGCTGGGAATTAGAATTAGGCTTCCGAATTTCCTCTCGATGGAAAATGTTTCTATAGTCTACCTGAATCCTAATTAAGTAATTAATCCCATAGATTTATCAACACAATGCATCAGATGTATTAGGTATATACTTAGTACACCTGAGGTCGTCTAACTGGGATCATTTTTATTGGGAGAAATGTTGACATATTCCTTCGTCTACATCTTATTCGGTTTATTAAATCCGATTAAGGAGATGTTCGTAATTAGTGGGATTGAAGTTAATTAGTGGGAGTACAGTTAAGTGGGAATAGAGCAACTTCTCTCATTTAATTTAAGCCAGGTTGTTGTTAAATACTTTCCAAGTGTTAAAGACGTAGAAGTTAAATACAATGATGATGTAATTATGTTCTATGCCCATATATAACATATAACTCATTTACTCGTACGTATATGTAACAACATGCCCAACTTCTACAGTGATTGGAAGGAACCCATTCAATTTACATCATATGAACTAATTACGTCAAATAAGGGCAAAACAACCTGCAAAATGTAAATTAGCGTTCATTAAGGAAACAGAATTTAAAAGTGGGATGCCATCACCAAACCAACTTTGAAAGTCTGCTTAAATAATTCCAAGAATATTTACATAAAGGAACATCCATTACAAATGTGAGGAAATAGACAGACTCCACCCGTTTGACCGATGACACTGACTTCCCCCCATAACCAAATATTTTTATTCCAGACTGCCCGAATTCTCATATTTTCCAAGTTATTCTTCCAAGTGTCTTACATACAGTCGCTATTATTGGTTTTTAATTGTATTTAGTTTAGTTTAGTCAAAACCTCCATTTAACTTTTTGGTACATTAAATATAAAAGCTGTACCTATTGTTGTCAAAAACCTCTTGTATGTATGTACGTACTTAAATTCTGAGGTTTTGTGCTCTTTCCAAAAATAGGATCCAGGGTTTCCCATGGAACACAATGATTAGTTCCACTTGATCCAGAGGTGGACGTAATGGAATAAATTGCGGATTTAAATGGAATATATCAATTCATTCCACGCCGGGTACCCTGAAAGGATGTACCCATATGGCTATAGCCATATGGGTACATCCTTATATCCTTATCCTTATAGTTGGAGGATAGTGACATCCCATACTACCAACTTCCTAACATTGGAGTCCAGGTGTCAAGTGAGTTTTGGCAGTGTGGCCTCAGAAAATACAATAAATTGCGAATTTCTACGTACTTTCCTGTTTTTCCATCAATTTTCTCCTCTAATTAAGTGCAAACTAGAAAGTTCAGGATGATATGGAAATTGTACAAAAAAGTTAATAAAGAACTGAAGAGAGTTGGTCGTAAACATGTTTTCTGGTTTATTCCAAATTTGAATGACATCATATTTATATTTGCTAAAAAAACAGCAAACCTCATTGTGCAAATTTGTAATCCTTTCTGAGGTTTCCCTTCAACATGTTTCTTCTTCAATGGATTATCACTTACAAACTTGCAAAGTTTCCTCTGCTGCGTAAATGGGATTTCCATGGACAGAGGAAAAAAATACAGTTGACAGTGGCATCTGAGATTTCTCTACTTTTGAACTTGCTTCAGTACAGATAGTTCATGGTTTGTCAAGTCAGTTGAAGTTGACGGAAAGTGGAATAAAAAAAGTTGATTCCTTACGAAATACGAGTTGATAAGTTAGTTTATTTGGTTCGGAAGTAGTTTACGGCTGAAGGTGGTTGGTCGACTTGATCTAAAACAACTCCTAACCCTGAATATATTAAGGGCCCATAAACCCCCTCCACCAAGAGAAGAGATGATGAGGTGGATACTCCGATTTGGACTTCTGGTGAAATTTCTTCTAGAACAGGCCGCAGCCTCTCCCCAGATTTCCGTCGTCAGTGTCGTCCCCGAACAATACGCACCTGACACCCAGATCCACCACAATCAGATACTCCTCCTTACCAATGTCACCCGACTTGTTATTCATTGTTCCGCACAGTACCCGGTGCAGTGGCAGTTTAATGGATCCACGGTATGGTTTTTTAATGGATGTTGTATTTGTATGATTTAAGAGAAAAAATATTGGTTGGAAAAAAATAGCAAGAATTATGCTCCAAAATATAGATTGAGCTCAAACGTAATTTCATGACGATTGTAAGTAAAAGAGTTTAGTGAGAAATTAAACCGCTTTACAATTGGTTAGATAGTGAAACTGGGAGTCTTTTTGAAAATTTCTGAATTTCAGCCAAATTGGAAGATATCCAGTTTTTTTTAGAAATGGATCTGAATGTACAGTAATTTAAAACAGTTTATTAACGAATTTGAAAAGTACTTCAAAATTCAAATAACATGAACTCCATTATAAAAGTTCAATTAAAATACGAATACGTCAGAAGTTGGACTAAAAATCCATACGAAAGTGACAGAGAAGTTTTGGAATCCAGAATATTCTTTAGTCAACTATTTCAAGAAGTCATCCTTAACTTTAATTTGTTAGTTTCGACCCTAGACCACAGCTTCAGACTTCAGACAGTTCAGACCACAGCTTCAGTGTCAAAGACCTCGCATTAAATTTATGTCAAGACTTTCAGGCAAAACCTAACTTTTTATTTGAAGTTGTTGCACAAATGTCAAGTAGGAAAGAAGTATTCTCGGAAATGTACGGGAAAGTTAGGAAAATTCACAAGGATTAACTACGTCCAAAAAGTTGCAAATAATTATAAAGTCTTACGTAAACTAGGTAATCCAATCCCTAATTAAAAGACAACTTTCAAAATATTTCCAGAACTCTTGTTAATTTCCCCAATTAAGAAGTTACTAAATATTTACAAAACTCTTGGTGCAGATTACACAAATTCTATTATGTTAATTATATATGGAGTTTAAATGTGTCAGAGGGACAAAAGTTCCTTCGTTAAATCACTTTTCCGAATTACAAAGTTTATTATAAAAAAAGTTGGAATATTTGATGGCAGATTTAAAGCGGAATCAACATTTCAAAAACATTGCTTGTCTCATTAACCAACTAATCTAGAAGTCGTAACGTAGAAATCCGTAAAAATCTAAAAAAAATTGCTATCAACTAACAAAACTTTAATTCCAAATCCCAACCCATTTTATTGCAATTCCAACAACTTTCCTCTTATTTATTTAGCAACATTTCACAAATGACCTCTACACTCTAAATTCTATCAATTACAGCTTAAACCTAAGTCCCAGTTATGACAGTCCCAGGAAATAAGTTCATGATGACAAGTTATGTCGGAAATTAATTATTGATAATTAATTGCAAACCTTATGAATTTCCTTTAACATCCAGAGGAATTAGTTTGACTTTGACTGATTTAAAATATTCTTAATGACTTTAACTACTGCCCAAACTACATTACCAATTGATGGACATTAGACATCTGATTAACTTAATTGAATTATGCATCGTGGTCCACTGAAATAAACCATTTTTGAATTGAATTGAATAAGGCCATTCAATTCAGAAAATTATCCCCACGATTTATTTAAACGGCTGTCAGGAATGAGACGTTGAAGGGTCAAAGTTACATAAAATCCCGTAAATAAAATGTCCATCAAATTTAAACAATTTCCAAGAAGTTGAATCCAAACCACGGTACAAATGACACACTTACAATTAGATTATCCCAAATCCAACCCGAATTTATTCCTCCAGCTCGTAATTTCAGCTTCACAAACAAAGCAATTTAAAGAATTTAGGACAAGGTTTCCCCTCATTTCATCCAGTCTGGTAGGTAGACACTGACAGAATGTTATTCCAAAAATCCATTTCCCCTTCAAAGTTTGTAAATATCGTAAATTAGGGCCTCGGATCGGATTAATCCCTTCCAGCCTATTTGTGTCCCTAACCTCCATTTATGCCACTTGCCCTGGTCATAAGTGGCATTTAATCTGACATTAATCTCTTCTAGTCCCCATTGCAACTCACAGTCCGGGCTCTCCGTAAATCCGGTCCGAAGCTAAGCGAGCCGACGTTCACAGCGGAACTGAACATTTACCGAGTGTCCTCTGCCCTTACGGGGACATATCGATGTCAAAGTGCCATGAACCCTCTGAAGGAGACGGATGTCCACATTTATGCTCAAGGTAGGCCACCACCACCACTTCCTTGTCATGGATACCATCAAACTCATCAAATTCAACCTTGTCATAAAAAGTATACACACTCCTCCTAAAACCTAGTAGTTGCATGTGAATGGAAGTTCTGGGAAATATTTGTCATAAAAACTGTCCTTAAATTAGTTCCGTAAATATCTCCTTACAGCTTCCGTATTATTTGCCCCCACCGACAGTTTCCACAGATTCAAGGCTACAATTCCAGCTTTTCTATGCAAAAAATTGTATGAAAAGGTTGGAAATATTTAGGTCATCTCCCATCATTTTTCCTCATTTTTTGCTGAATGAATTTTTTATTAGAATTACTTGAATTAAAGCCTTAATTTTAATTCCATAGTTTATGTCTTCCTATTAGCTACTTTTAACCAACCCAACCTTAAAATTAATGCTTAGTCACCCAAACTAATTTCCTGTTAGGATAGTTAAGTACACAAGTATGGTAATTTATTAGGGAATCGTATTCCATCTCACTGTACGTGGATTTAAGGGGGATTTCCAGTCTCTTCTCTAACATTTTATTTGGAGGTCAATAAATCCCACTTTGATCCGATTCCACATTATCCGACGGATAATTTACTTTGTCTGGGTCACACATGGACCCAAGGCTAGGATCAGCAGGGTCAACTGTGTTCATGTTTATATGTATCAGCATATAAAATCCTTGTTTATATTTAAAACGAGGAGACTTTCACAAAAAATCCCTGGATGGGATAAAAGAAACTTTGTTTGAAAGTTTGATGATTTAAGCCGGATCCATAATTAATGTCATGTTCATGTAACGGGGTCAATACGATTTTTTGATTGGCTGGAGAGAAATAATCGCCATAGTAACAAAAAATTCAGCCAATCAAAAAATCGGATTGACCCCGGTACATGAACATGACATGAACTATGGATCCGGCTTTAAGCTTTAAAGACGTAAAAAACAGTGCAAAAACGTTTGTTTTAAATAAATTCAGTACGAAAGTTATGAATTCTGGAGGGGATGAGTTGCACTTTTCTCATCTCATGTTTCATCCGAACTATGAAATACAATTAGGGAAGTTTGTGTAAGTTTTGTTAATGAATGTACTTCATACTTGTATTCTGTACAGAGAAAGGGTATCGAGGTCAGGACCCAATTCTCCTCAAGTATGGAATGACGGTCGACATAAGTGCGGAGGATGACAAGTCCAGCGTCCAATTCCCTTGTGCCGTCTGGAATCCTTCCAGGCCAGTCCACCTCTACAAAAAGTCGGAAGTGACGGTAAGAAAAATAATTCTACAAGAGGAAATAATAAGTGGAAACGAGGTCCCTCCAGATGTTCAATGTCAATTCCTCAATACCTCCGACCAATACTTACAATTACTCACTTATGTCCACATCCACTAATCCACAATGACCGAAAACTTCCTCCATTTCCACCAAATGAGGATCCATAAGCCACGTACAATATGCCAGACTGCTAACCACGAAAAGCCCCCACCACCACAAATTCAGTAACAAATAAGTGGGACTCGACATTTCTGTCCCACTTATCGCATTTCATTCACAACATTTTCATTACTTTTTGACATCCTCCCAAAAAACGGATGTTTTGTAATTTGACCCAAAATCTAACCTGGATTTGAAACCCTATTTCCATCCCACTTAACCAAAATCCCAGTTACCCTTCCCACTTAATCAATTGTCTTCCCACGTACAACCTAATTTGAATTTGTTTTAATTTTTTATCTACAGGGCAAGTATGAAATGCAAACTACGGACGGAGTGTCAGTGGCTTTTGACCCAAAGTTCGGCTTCGAACTGAATTTGGCTGGATTGGACGAACCATGGGGGAAGTACATGTGCAGCCCCGGACTGGAAAAAACATTTGATAGAGTTTATGTGAATCTTGTACCGAAATCAGGTTGGTATTATTTTATGAGACTTGTTCTCAAAACAAGACGTCAGCACTCGGGACTTCTTGTCTCTCAAATCCTTTTCTACAGAATGTCCATGCCGTCGTAAGTAATATTATTGAGGACGATGAGGAAGATGAGGATGATGACAACGGCATGACAATGACAATAAAAAATCCACAACCTTCAACCTCAGCTTCTCCTCTCATAAAAATAATACTTTTAATCTACGACTCTTTTAACAACTCTGACCGACGGATTTCCCCGTTTGGCAAAACTCTTTTATTTGTAGGGACCACCAACCTAAAGTCACTGAAATGCAAAGCCCAAGTCACTCCAACAAACTACTTTGATTTAAGCTACAAGCTACTCGGTATAAGTTTCCAAGCTACAATTCCAGCTTAGCTACAAATGTTAGTAGGGAACTGGAATTGTAGCAGAGTTGATCAAGATACATCTAACCTAGCTACAAGATATAAGCTACAACAACCAGAAAACATTCAAGATACAATTGTAGCTTAGCTGCTTTTCGAAATAATAGCGTAAGATACAATTGTAGCTTAGATACTTTCCTTAAAAAAATTCAAAATACAATTGTAGCTATTCCCAAATAAACTTTGAAGCTACAAGATACAAGGTACAAAAATGTATCTTAGCTACGTATCTTAACTAAATTGTATTTAAGCTACAAGTAGCTTGGTCAACTCTGAATTGTAGCTTAACTACTTTTGAAAATTAAAGTTTCAAACTACAAAGTTTCGCTGTAAACTACTTGGTTAACTCACTTTAGCTAAATTCTCTTATTCCGTTTGGACACATGACGAAAGGATGATGTGGATGCCTAGAGGGTACAGGACTCTGCTGCAGTATGTACTTACAATTCAAGAGTTCTGAACTATTCTTTCTAGATTACCAAATATTGCCGAAGGAAGACTTGGTGGAAGTACCAAAGGGTCAACCACTCGTCTTGAAATGTTCTGCAGTGGGGGAAGTTAGCTGGAGGATCCTGGGAGGGCCGGCTAATGACAGTCGAGTGGACATCAAATCCGAACTTCATCCAAACTCCTTCTACACTCATTCCTCAACTCTGACCTTCTCCGATCTGGACGGTGCGGATGGGTCGAAGGTGGAGTGCCGGTGGCAGAAGGACGCCACCAGGATTCACAAATGGAGCTACCAAGTCGTCGGTAACTTTTTGTACTTTTTTCATCATTTACTTCATGGTTATGGACTTCCCAATAACCTCTGACATTGAAGCATAAATAGGAGTACAAGTTAACAGAATTATGTCAAATGTATTCATTTCTTAGGTATAACTCTCTTAAAATTCATATCCTTCCAAGCAGGGTTTTGAGTGGATTTTTTTAAAGCGGGATTTAATGGGTTTAATGCATTACTCCCATTAAATCCCATTAAATCCCATGGATTTTAATGGGATTTAATGGGACATTCCATGGAATGTTATGTAGATGACGTGTAATGAAACTGACTTTCATAGGACTCACTCACATAATGTTAACGGAAGTTTGTAGTTGAGATACATACTGAACTAACTTGAACTACTTTGTCCACTAAATCTTCGTTTCCTCGGAACTGGAAACTTATTGTATAATTATAGCCGGCTTATAGATCTTCCTGATAATGTTCCTTATGATGGCGGAGTTGTAGAGTATACATTTAATTGATAAATCCCGACTTCTGAGAATGAACGTGTTTGTTGTGACTTGTGACAATGACCCCCTAGGGAGCCATGACAGGAAGAGACGTGGACTTGTGAAGTATCACTCCCGGCGGTTGGGGACGGACAACTTTGCCTGTTGGGCCAAGAACAGCAAGTCCCCCGATGTGGCCTTTGTCGAGTGCAGGAATCCCATGGAATGCCAGATTCGTGGACAATGTCTTCAAAATGTTAGTCAACCTTAATTATATTTTAATCACAATTACGAACTCATTCCTAATCCAAATACTTATTTCATCATTTCCTTAAGTCACACCTTTCTCTATTATTAATTTTTTACATCCAAGTCCTTCAAAGCTTTTTTCCTCTCAGATACAAAGTGGGATAAATATTAATGCAGCTCTAATTTAGCCAAATTTATCTCTGAAAAATAGCTGAAATCCCTCGGCTTAACTCCATTATAAAAACCTTTTAATCACAATTAAAATTAATGTTTAACCCCTAACTTATTTTTATAGTAAATGCAATCAGAGGATGATTTCAGTTATTTTTCAGAGGTCAATTCAGCAATATTAGAGGTCCATTAAATACTTCCTAAAAATGAACTGTTGTTTACGTTTATCTCCAAAGTTATTGGAAATAAGGGAAGGGACAAAAACATAATCAAATTGCAAACACTCCATCCAGTAAATTTCAAAGTAATAATAAAGCTTTTTTGATATAAATGTAAACTTTTGATAAAGGGGAATAAATGTGACCCTGCCTATGTCCGACTCTGTGCTGGAGGATGCACCATCGCTTCAATTGAGAATAAGACGGGAATCCTACAATGTTCCGGGAACGGCGTCTTTCAACAAATACGACAATTTATCGGCACTTCTGGAGCATCCTGTAAGTCCAGACTGATTTACCACAAACTATTCTACACAATCCTCTCCTCTCATCCATTAGATCTTAAATCAATCGATAAGCCCCTCTGCCCTTTGACCCGCCATCCCGTTAATATCACTTTGGACAGGCTTTACTCTGGACAAAGTGTATTAAAGTCCATTAAATCCAATGCTTTCGTCCAATGTTCTTTTGGAAGTGCATTATGGCCTTTCATTAATTTCCATTTCAGGTATTAGCTTGATCCTTTTAGAATCAATGAGAGTCATCATTACATTCACTGCATTTAAATTTGTTGACTTTTAATGGTTTGAATATTTTTTAGAATACAGTACTACAATTAAGTACAAAACCTCCAAAATGAAAAAAATGAGTATGATACACCAATCGAACCGTAATTACAGTTAAAATTCATTTTAAAACTCATTAAAAACTAAAAAAATGTAGCCCTTGAAATTAAAAGTTTTAATCCCAGCAGTCCTTACTGCTTTGTTAAGCCTGGTAAGAGTCACATAGGGTTTACTAATGAGCCGTGAGAAAGGTTTCATTTGCAAACATTTCTCAAAAAAACAGAAGGAATTAAAGGAAATTTCAGAAATTTCTAAACTAAAAAAAAAACTTGACATTGACACCAATTTTGTTGTTTCCATCGTTTTGTTGAAATGCTTGGATTCTGTGAAGTTATTGTTTATTTGTCACTTGTCAGTTGTGTTGTTTGGTACTTGATATCCAATTCCAAATCCCTCTGGGTGGTCGTAGGTAGACTAGGTTTTCAATACGACTGGTCACCAACCAATATGTTTAAGAGTCTGGTTGGTTGGAGAGCACGTCGTTTTTCTGATTCATATTAGATTACAGTTTTATCCAATTACAATCCAAGTTGGATTTTGTAAGCCCTAAGGTGTTAGGAGATTGGTTTATTAAATCGAAATAAGTTCAGGAAGTCCGGCATGAAATTGGAATGGTTGAAATTGGTTCACTACAACCGAATTTTCACAAACTCCAGCTTCAACTCTGAGACGGAAACCTGTCAACCAGTTTAGAAGGATCGAAATAAATCCCTCAAATCTGTATACGACGTTGTCAAGCTGTTAAATATCAACACTTTTCAATAGAAATTGGATACTTGCAAATATTATTAGCAGCCAGCAGGGGTTCAGATCAACATTTGTTTGTCCTGTGGACTGATTCATGTCATGTTTCAATTTCAATAACGATCCATTTAATTTACAGCCTAATGGAATTCTTTCTAAAGGATGACAGAAATATGTTTTGACAGTTAGTATGATTCGTATATCTATAATCAAGTAATTAAAAACCTTGTAAACGTCTAATAAAAATCCAGACACAGCCCTTTACCCAACCCGGAATGTTTTGGTCCACTTAAACCCTAACTTTAAAGTCGTATAACTCCAGTAATTATAAATGAGTCACTTTTAACATCATTTCCATCTTACAATTGACAACAGAAGCTGGAGGACTGCTCTTTTTAATTTTCTGTACATCAACTCTATTAGAAATCCTTATTTTCATTGGAAACAAGGATTCATAAATGAATTTCCAAATTATTCATTATTTTTTAGCATGTCCAACTCCTGTATCTCTAAAACAAAAAGTCCAAACTAGTACATTAGGGTAATAAATGTGAGGATGAAGATGAAGCTTTGAGTTTATTTTAAAAGTGCATACAAAGACGTCGTAAAGAAAGAGCCACACGGGATATTCTAGAACTCACTTCCCTTTTATTCAAATTGTATTAGGAAATAGTGTCTCATCTACCAACTACAAGGGACATTTGCTTCAGTTGGTATTATATGCAGGGTTTCGAGTGGAGTTTTTTTTTAAAAAAAACGGGATTTAATGGGTTTAATGCATTAATCCCATTAAATCCCATATAATCCTAATGGGATTTAAGAAATTATTTCACCGATTGTAAAATCAAGTTAAGATTAAACGGGACAGTTGGTCCCACTTAAACGACTATGTCTCTGTCTTTCATGAATATAAATACATACTAACCGAAAAACAGAGAGATTAGTGATTTGGTGTTTAATATTCCTTTATTAGTCCTTTACTACTTTTTAGTTGTTAAATGGAATCAAATTTAGAAATAAGAATATTTAGCGTTAAAATGGAATTTAAAAAATCCATTCCATCTCCATTTATTTCATTTTCTTACGAACAATAAGTAATCGTTGCTTCTGCTTTCCTTTACACTCTAGATTACAACTCCGTGTCGGACTTCCCCCCAGAAGAAAAGCTGGTTGTAGAAGGGCCACATGTCATCAAGGTTGGGTCAAGTGCGGAATTCACATGCACTGGGTCCTCTTTCCTCTTTGCTGGAGGATTCCGATGGGGACTTAGGTCACATGGGAATTCAATTCGAGTCCTTGAGCCCTGTAAGTTCAAAACCCTACATTAAATAGAATTTAGTACTAACTGCATACTATATCTGAAGACTTGGATGAACATTCGGAGTCTGTTGACCTCTCAAGTAGATTACTTAAATTACTTTGCATTCCAGTATACAGCTTTTGTTTATGAGGAAACGGTCCTCTCTAAACACGTAAATGCATAATATTATTATGAAGTTTCTTTCAAGTTCCCAGAGTTGACCAAGCTACTTGTAGCTTAAATACAATTTAGTTAAGATACGTAGCTACATTTTTGTACCTTGTATCTTGTAGCTTGAGAATTTATTCGGGAAAGTATCTTGGCTATAATTCTATCTTGAGGATTTTTTAGGAGAAATTATCTAAGCTACAATTGTATCTTACGCTATTATTTCCAAAAGTAGCTAAGCTACAATTGTATCTTGAGTGTTTTCTAGTTTTTTTAGCTTGTACCTTGTAGCTTGGTTAGATGTATCTTGGTCAACTCTGGAAGTTCCGTTAAGTTGGATGCAGCTTAGGGAATCGTGGAGTAAATAATTGGACTGTTTGCATGCCAAGTGCACCGAACTTAATGACACTTCTTCTGTTTTATGAACAGCTTCGTCGGAAGTTGTGAGTTTTGAAGAAAGTTTCCTCCCGTCTGGAAACATTGAAGCGAAAGCTGTTTTGAGACTCAAGTCACACAAGATTAGCCAAGTCAGTTGCTTTGCCCCCTCGTGGAACACGACTGACTGGGAGTCACGTCCTCATCACATTTTCATTCAAGGTTAACAACATTTAATTCTGTCCAATCTTATTCCTTGGATTTTAATGTATTTTTAACGCATTCTTTTTTCTTGATTTCGCAGAATGAAGAGTTACGTCTTTATACAACATGGAGCTGCAGATTTTAAAAGAATCCAAATTTAATAATTATTGACGAAGAATTTTGCTAATAAAAATGAATAATTCGGATACAATTTTCACATTTGTAGATAGGATTTATTACTGGAATCCGTCAATGATCTTTGCACTTTTTATTATCAAGAAAATCGAAATCCTGACCCATTCAACTTCCAAAAATCCCAACCAGTAAGATTAAGAAGTCATGATGGCGGTTTTATGACAAAATTGACTTGTACTAAATAACTGCACAGGCTTTATCAATATGTATAGCGAGTTTGATTTTGATTCAGAGCTCAATCTTATCTTATCACAAATCATGATGATTCAGCTGCACCTCAAACTGAAT